>JARKHS020012860.1:62500-235455 GCA_030143305.2 Amblyomma americanum
AAGCGCTTACTTTCACTACACCACAAGGAAGTAATGATTTTACCTAATGTTTCTCTCGTTCCCCTAATATTCCTAATGATAGCAACCATGCTCGGTCCTACGCCCCGCAACAACGAGTTTTCTTTTACTTTTCCAAGATGGTTTTCGGATGAGCTCACGCAACAAGGGAAACACCGTTCTGAACAGCTGTTCTTTCCCACACCCATCGCTACAGCAGCCGTCGCAGTAACGACGTGGGCGACGCCTGTTGCGGCGGGGAATTCACCTTATTGCCAGGTGTCATCCATCAGCGCGTTTCACGCCCTATAATCAGCGTAATGAAAAATAAGAATCTATCACCACGCGATTCATTAAATTTCTTTTTTTCTTAATCGCAGCGAGGAAAATAAAAACTTTGGGCGTTTATGAGTTGGCGTTGCACATTTTCCTGTTTCTTTCTTCAATTTACACGCCTAATGCGCATGGGTGGAGGGGGGTGGCCAGTGCAGTATTAAATCATTAGTTACTGAAGGCGAATGAAACATTGTTGCAAAGTTGGCGGTCTTAAAGGGGCTATGAAGGGGGCTCTAATAAAGTTGCGGCATGCATGGGATATTGAAGCACGCTGTTTCACGAATAGTGTCCAGCAAGGATTTTTTAAATGCGCTTTGTATAAGCTGAGTTATCTGTAGTTAAAATTTGAATTTCAGCGTCTTCGCGCCTTTCCCTCTCCTCTCGTCACTTTTTTCACGCTGGAATGTAGGCGCTCCTTCGCCGACTCCCCTCTGGGAGCGGAGCTTCTCGACCCGCCGGAGATAAGCGGCTTATTGTCCTGGGCCACGGTAGCTGCCTGACGTCTGAAAGAATCTAACCAATGGACACCTCTCATCTTGTCTACGCAGATGCAAGGGACGGAGGAGGGTGCGAGCATGAAAAAGTCACCGGGAAGGGCTGGCCAACTTTGACGTGTGATTGTGGGTCGTCTGCTGCGTGTAGAAGAGTATTATTTGGCTCTGGTTTTCATGGCAACGCTGTGCAGTGATTAAGTGAGTTAATGTGCCCTCCTGAGAAGGCGTTTCAGAGCCCCTCTAAATGAGAGCTCCTTCGGAAGCTGAGCTTCAGGTAGCATCAATTCATTGGCCAATTGGCGCCCGTCATAAAGCTGAAAGTGGTGCTCTTAGATGAGGTAGCTCCTGTGAAGACCACACTCGTGGGTGGGCGAGACAGTGGGCCAAGAGTAGGCCGTCGTAGAGAGGAACTCGTGTTCTCGGATGCCGTGTTTTTATTCTTGAGCAGATTTCCACACGTCAGCGCCCTTCTCGGTCTGGAATACCCCCTGCGTAAAAAATATAGGCCGCTGTGTAACCAGCAATATTATTTCCATATTAATATAGGATATCTAGAAGGCTCGAGATCAAAGAAAACTTTTGCAACGAAAACAGTCAAGGTCCAGGGCTGATATAAATGTTGACAATTTGTTACGATTCACTGCTTGTCTTACGAGGAATATGCCTTAGTGAGAATCAAAACCCTTTCCTGATTTATACGCGTATATCTCCATTTGTTCGGCCTATTGTCGTTCCTGTCAGGAATACGTTTTGCTGTAACCTCTTTGTCATTTCATCGCCGTAAGTAAGGGAGCCGGAAGTATGACACTCTTGCCCGATAGTCATCCAATTATGTCAACACTTGTTCATAACTGTCCGAAAACCTTGGGCGTTTGCAATTGCTTTTCGGAGGTGTTACTCCTGCCCACGAGATGATGCCATCTAAGAAATTTTTAAAAGCTAGAAGTTTATTCAAAAAGACGGAAAAGCAGTGGGTGCTCGGCGACGGCATAGAGGGAGGAAAATGTCAGCCCGCGGAAAACAATATTCTCGGACGGAGGCCAATTCAACGCTGTAGAGCTGTAGAATGATTTAAGCGGCAGAATAAAGGCTCTATACGGCAATTAAGAAAAGAATGCTGCCTTTGGAAGCCTTTTGCTCTGCACTTAGCGCCTATTTCCACCAAGATCACATTGCTTCGCCAAGGCAGGCGGAATGCAAGCTTTTGCTATCCCTATTTCTATTATCCTTAAGTACATTAATGTCTTCATCAGAGCGCCCTTTTTATCGTGCACATGACTCCGAATATAAGTACGCACCTTTAGAGCACATTAATAGGCGGAGGAGAAAAAAAAGGAAGATTGAAAAGAGAAAAAAAACGTTATCTGAAAACAGTTTACAGTCTCTCATCATTGTGAGTGGTAAGGTATTACAGACGGAGGCCCTTTCTGATGCTAACCCTGGTTCTTCATCAAGGGTTTGGACTGGCTGGTATAACAAGGGGTGGTGTGGAATGAAGCAGCGATGGTGTCGTTCTGAACACAGAATGGGCGGCGGATACTTTGCAAAGAAGGTGACGAGGTTCATGTTTTGAAAGAAGACCATATAATGGGTTAACAACAATGTCAAATGTAGACGGTGCATCAGAATCACCGATTCAGCACATACATGAGAAAAAGCAGACCATAAGTAACTACAGGGTGCTCTGAATCGTCTTATGTGCCAACAATGTTCACTTGCCCGTTAATTCTTCATCACAGAGAGAAAAAAGAGACTGACAAAAACGAAAAAAAGACGTTTGTTCTCATGACACCACGCACACCACAAAAGAACTCATTGCTCACTGTTTGCCGAAAGCACTAATTAATATTATTGGATTTTGCAGTGCGCTACTTTATAACCAAATGCAGAAAAGAAAAATGCCTCAAGAATTTTTTTCTTATCTAAACGACTTCGTGAGTTGTGTAAATACGGTTGTCTTTTGCGCGGACAATTCACCCTGCAGCGCCTAGCATCAGAAACGAAGTAAACAAAATGACCGGATTACAGAAGCCTGTGCTCTCACTTCGTTCCTTTCCTTTGACATGTATTTTCACTAAGCAAGATGCAAATCAATGTTCTGCTGTCGATATCTTCAAGGTCAATAGAATCGGGAACTATGTAAATGAAGATTTAGTCAGTGACCGTACTGTGCTGCAGCGGAAAACGAAGAGAAGAGCGAGCACGTTGTGGATAAGTGCCGACAAGTCGCAAACGAAAGAGCTAGCTTCTTTATTGCATTTATGCAAGAATTTGTTTTTAATCACGAAGTGATCTTTATTGTGTTTTCACAAATAGGAAAAACTGTGTAAAATAGGAAATGTAAGCATATGAAGTTCGGACGTAAGTAAAGTTGCCCGTTCATTAGCAGGAATTTACCAAGAAGCCTGTAGATTTTTACATAATTCATCCTCATGGACGACTAGGTCCTTTAATAACCATCGGTACGCACTGAACCTGAAAAAAAAAGGTTCATTTTTTTTCCCAGATTTCATTGACTCATTATAGAGCCAGGTCTTTTTGCCAGATTCGAAGCCGTCTACCTGTCTCTTTGAACTTTCGGTTGCAGTGAAATTGCCTTTTGCTCTGACGAATCGCTCAGGGCATGAATTCGAAGAGGCACTCTTCCGCTCGGGTTGGGCCTCAACAAAAGACTTAATTTCCCCTTACAAAGCTCATCCGTTTCTTTTGAATGACTCTCGGGCATTTATGAATAGCTATTCTTGCATCATAATTACATGTCCTTCCGTCGCTCCTTTCAATCTGCTGGGAATGCAAGATTTCGTTGCCAGGTTTTTGGTCTCGTTCAAGACTGAAATTGACATCTCGAATTCAGCCATTTTACTTCGTACACGTGCTGCAATTGACAGCATTTTTTTAATATTCTGTAATTTTCTTTTCTCCTTAATTTTGCGCACGCGCGTCCTTCTGCACGGCTGCTCTGAGATATTTCGTGTGGAGCACGACCTTTGGAAGCTGTGGACGCTATTCATAGAACGTGCATTGCGCAGTGAAGACTCTTTGGATGTCCGATGCACCCATTTTCCTAGCGCTTTGTAAATACTATAACTAAACGACTTTATTACGGCGAATTCATTTTTTTTTAAGTAAGCGTTTTGGATAGGCTTGTAAGTAAGAATGACTACTGATCCGGAGTTCCCGGGTTCGAACCCGACCGCGGCGGCTGCGTTTTTATGGAGGAAGAACGCTAAGGCGCCCGTGTGCTGCGCGATGTCAGTGCACGTTAAAGATCCCCAGGTGGTCGAAATTATTCCGGAGCCCTCCACTACGGCACCTCTCTCTTCCTTTCTTCTTTCACTCCCTCCTTTACCCTTCCCTTACGGCGCGGTTCAGGTGTCCAACGATATATGAGACAGATACTGCGCCATTTCCTTCCCCCCCCCCCCAAAACACCAATCATAATTATATATATAAATTACGAATACAAGAAGGGGGTAAAAATGCGCCAAAGTCACCATGATTTATTCTGTTCAGCTTTATTCGCACATCACGTGAAGAGCAATGCCCAGGCAAAAACGCCTAGGGAATAAAGTATTAGAAGTGTAAGTTTTCTTCATCTCTCTTATAACATTAATTGACGCAAATAATTTTTTTTATCACTGAGTAACCTCGGCTGCAACTACTTTGGCCCATTTTTCTCGTCTATTCTGAAACGGTGGTTTCAAAAATAATTTTGACGCGCACAACTAACTAATATTATATATGTTCCATAATGTTATGGGTGAATTGTCCTCCATTTAGCAGAGCAGAAAGTTGAGCTAGTTGGTTGTTATGCATAATGAAGAAGTTGGCGCGGGATAAAACGGGGACAAGCGAGACAAACAAATACTCCTCCACGTAGACGGTTAAGAAAAATCAAGCAATTGGAAACTAATAGCGCGAAAACTACGCGATGGTAAACAAGCGAGAAGAAAAAATCTTACCAATTTACAAATCAACAAAAATGCAGAAACCTAATTTCATTAGGACCGTATCGCCAGTCATGTTTTTTTTTTCTTGGAATGGTACTTATCGAACTAAAGTACGAAAGTTTCAGATGTTCAATAAAGGTAGTACCGGCGTGACAGACCGATATATTGGCGCCAGCACTCGTGCATACGAACGTGCCTATCAAAAAGAGGAGAAAAAAGGGTTGTAGAAGCGCTCGTCCAGGGCTACGCCGCTGCTGACTCTTGGCCGCTTAACGCCAACGTGATATCTGGTGGAGGAGCTGGATACGTCGTTACTGTACCGTACGCCCCCCTCAAGCCGCAGTTCAAACCCCGGACAAATACCTAAGGTAGACACGCCAGTCCACCAGGGCAGTCACCGATTGTAAGGCCTACCTCCTGAATTTAGACTACTCCCTGCTTCTAATTCACCACGAAGGGCTCCCACAATGAATCCTCCAGCTACAGTTCCGCCGGTCCTGATCCACCTTTAGCGAGAGCCACCCCATTTCCACGGCCAACCCCACGAGGACGCCGAAGACTGGCTGGACCAGCACGACTAGGTGGCCATCTACAATGGCTGGGGTGCTGACTGCAAGATGCGTCGTGTTTATTTCGCCCTCGAAGACTACGCAAGGACCTGGTTTATCAGCCTTATGAATGGATGTGGTTATGAATCGGCCTACGAACGTGGGATGCGTTCAAAACCAAGTTCCTCCAAGTCATCAAGGACAGCACGTTACGCAAGGAGAAGGCTGACCTGCTTTTGCGGGCCCGACATCAACTCCCCGACGAGAGTGTGATGGTGTACGTCGAAGAAACTAAGCGACTCTTCCGACGTGCGGACCCGGGCATGTCGGAGGAGAGGAAAGTGAGCTCCCTGATGAAAGTGGGTTAAGAAGCAGGTGTTCGCCGGCCTGGTTCGAAGTCCCCCTGTGACTGTAACTGACTTCGTAAAGGAGACGAGCTCCACCTAAAAGTCTCTTGACATGAGGGCTCGACAGTACGAGTGCACAACAGCATCGATGCACACGGCCACGATGGAGACAGCCACGATGAACTCGGCAGAATCTCTACGTGAGATTATTCGATCCATCGTCCGAGAAATGGCGAAGCTCTTTCCGGCTAAGGCAAAAGCCTCAGGTTGCCACACTTGCTGATGTTCGCGAGGAGGTGCAACAAGCTTTCAGTACGAGCACACCCCTATCTCTCTCAGGCCCGGTACAGCCGCAGCACCCTGATCTCAGCTACGCCGCCGTCACACGTCGTTTCATTCCATCCCAGCCTAACCCACGTTACGCTGCACCTGCCTCCGCCGCTATTCGAAGTCAGCCTCTCCAGCCGAATTCTCCACAGCGCCGAGGACGACGCAGAACGAATATCTGGAGAGCGCCAGACAGTCAGCCGCTGTGCTACCATTGCGGTGAGGCTGGACATGTTTGGCGCCGCTGCCCATACAAGGAGATGGGCCTTCGGGGACTCCCCGTCGGCTGTCCCCGTCCGACGTGTGGAGAACGACCGCAGGAGATCGCCGACTACATCTCGCAAGCGGACTCAGTACAGCGCCGCTTCTCTCGATCACCATCTCCGCGTCGCTACAGTTCCCCAGGACGAGACCAGTCTTGGAGTCCCCGTAGGGGTAACTAGATGCAGCAGCCTCTGGAGGTGCGGCTGCATCAAACGACAAAATGTGCAAGATCCTCCATCGCTGCAAGACACCTCACACAAAACTCCGAATTCCCTAGCCGTACCGACGACTCATAAGCCGAAGTGCCTCAAGACAAGCCGATGCCCTCACATACCCCTCCGTGGCCACGACGCCTGTCCTCGATGCCGGACTCCTTCGACGCACTGCAGCCGAGACCAACTGCCTAGACATCCCCAAAGTAAGACGCTAGCAACAGCCGACTTATAGATTTCGATTGACGGCGTTGATGTAACCGCGCTGGTGTTTACTGGCGCCGATTATTCTGTGCTCAGTGGAAATTTCGCTGCGGCGCTAAAAAAGGCAACAACCGCTTGGGACAGCCCACAGATGCCTACTGCAGGGTGCCATTTGATAACACCAACGGGAACGTGCACGTCGCGAGTAACCGTCCAAGGCCAAACATTCCTGGCAACGTTCGTAGTGCTAGCCGAGTGCTGCTCGGGACGTCATACTCGGCATGGACTCCCTGACTGAAAACGGTGCCGCGATTGATCTGCAATCGCAGTCCGTCAAGTTCTCGAGCGAGAAGGCCATATCCGTCGATGGTGTTCTCCCAGCGGCGCTGCACATTCTAGACGAACACATGACCGTGCCTCGACGTTCCAGTGCAATGGTAACCGTCGGCTCAAGGAACATACAGCAAATTCAGGGAGTCGTGGAAAGCAAGCAGTTGTTGCTTCTGGAGAGAGGACTTTCCGTCGCCAGGGCGGTTGTCTTCCTCGAAGATAGCAAGGTCATCGTTCTTCTCACAAATTTCGGCAACGAACACCAGCACCTTGACAAGGGGGCGACTGTGGCGTATATTGACGCTCTTAGTGAAACTAGGTGTGTGCACAGTTTAACGACTGCTTCAACGACTGAGCCTGATAGACCTGCTGGTGTTTAGTACGACATTAACCCAACCCTGCCGCTCGAGCGGCGAGACAAAGTGCGGGAACTGCTCGATCTCTACCGTGGTGCCTTCGCGTCGTCGTCACGCGTCGGGCGGACGCATTTTGCGAAACATCGCATAATTGCTGATGAAAATGTTCCACTACTCCGACAGTCACCTTATCGAGCGTCCACTAAAGAACGTGAGGCTATCAGCACACAAGTGAAAGAAATGCTCGCCAACGACGTTATTCGACCTTCTAGGAGCCCATGGGCGGCACCTGTCGTGATTGTGAAGAAGGACGGCACCTTACTATTCTGTGTTGACTACCGTCGGTTAAACGACATCACTAAAAAGGATGTGTACCCGCCACCCAGAATTGACGCCTTGGATAGCTTATCCAACGCCAGATATTTCTCCTCCATGGACATAAGTCTGGATATTGGCAAATGGAGGTAGACGAGAGGGACCGCGAAAGAACAGCATTCATCACTCCAGACTCCCTGTACCTGTTTCTGGCGTTGCCATTTGGTCTTTGCTCGGCACCCGCGACATTCCAAAGGCTCATGGATACCATTGTTGTGGATTTGAAGTGGAAAACTTGTCTGGTCTACCGGGACGACGCCATCATTTTTGCCCCGTCTTTCGAGGATCACCTGCGTCGCCTCGAGGAAGTATTGCGGGTCATAACGTCATCATCTAAAAGCCGGAAAATGTCATTTTGCATATGAAGAGTTCCTTACGGCGCGGTTCAGGTGTCCAACGATATATGAGACAGATGCTGCGCCATTTCCTTTCCCCCCCAAAAACCAATTACTAAATTATTATTATTATGAAGAGTTAGTTTTTAGGCCATGTCGTGAACTACGAAGGAGTTCTTCCGGATCCCGAGAAAACATCCGCCATTGCCAATTTTCCAAAGCCGCGTGACCAGAAGGAAGTTCGTCGATTCCTCGGAATATGCGCGTAGTACCGCCGGTTCGTGAAGAACTTCCCTAAAAATACCTTCACCCCTTACTGACCTCACAAATGCGCATGTACCGTTCAAGTAAGAACCACCACAGCAGATGGCGTTTCAAGAGCTTCAACGCCGCCTGCTGTCATCCCCTGTGCTGGCGCACTTTTATGAACTTGCAGACACAAGGGTCCACACCGATGCATGCAACGTTGGTTTGTGCGCTGTCCTATCGAAGACGGAAGCCAACTACTCTGCCTCTGAAAAAGAATGCCTCGCCATCGTGTGGGCAGTTTCGAAGTTCAGACCATACCTTTATGGTCGCTCTTTCAAAGTAGTGACCGATCATCACGCACTTTGCTGGCTGACCAACCTCAAGGATCCCTCCGGGCGCCTCGGACGATGAAGTCTTCGACTCCAAGAGTTCGATATCACCGTCATTTACAAATCCGGTCACACACACGCAGACGCAGATTGCTTATTTCGTGCTCCCGTGTAAGCAGCTCCGGACGACGCTGCTGATGACGCTGAAGTCTTCTTGAGTGCAATACATACCAACAGTTTTGCCGAGCATCAACGCGCCGACCCCGACCTCCACGACATCATTCATTATCTTGAAGGAGCCAGCAGGAGAGTTCCTAAAGCCTTCAGGCGAGCTTTGTCATCTCTCTGCATACGAAACGGTGTGTTTTTCAAGAAGAATTTCGCCGCCAACAGTAAGCAATACTTGTTGGTAGTCCCTGTGAACCTACGCGACGAAATCATTCACGCCTGCCACGACGAACCAGCTTCCGGCCATCTCGGTGTTACTGGAAAACAAGCCAGAATTCAAGACAAGTACTACTGGCCTCGTCTGGGTCCTGACGTTGCGCATTACTTCCGCACTTGCCGGGATTACTAGCGCCGCAATGTTCCGCCCGTGAACCCAGCCGGATTCGTCTAGCCCATTGAGCCGCCTTCGCAAGCGTTTCAACAAGTCGGCATGGACTTGCTCAGGCCCTTTCACTCGACGACAACACTCGATGCCAAGCTGCCCCATGTCGGCGATCATCCAAATGACGACGTTGCATCCTTCTTACAACGCGCCGAAGCTGCCCGCCAACTCGCACGGGTTCGAATTCAGGACCAACAGGGCCAGGACGCGCAACGCTACAACCTACGGAGGCTGCATGTTGAATACCACCCAGGTGGCCTTGTCTGGGTTTGGTCCCCTATCCGACGACGCGGACTGAGTGAAAAACTCTTGCGTCGCTACTTCGGTCCTTACCGAATTGTGCGTCGCCTTGGAGCCCTGAATTATGAAGTCGTCCCTCATGAGACTCAACAATCTCGACGCCACCACCGGCCCGAGGTTGTCCACGTGGTTCGCCTGACGCCCTACTACGCAAGGGCACCCTAACTCTTCTCGAGACCCCCTGCTTTTTTTTCAGCATCGGATCGATGCTTTCGGAGGAGAGCGCTAATCGTGCCAGCGCTCGTGCAGACAAACGCGCCTATCAAAAAGAGGAGAAAGAAGAGTTGTAGAAGCGCTCGTCCAAGGCAACGCCGCTGCTGATTCTCGGCCGCTCAAACACAACGTGACTCTTGGCCGCTTAACGGCAACGTGACAATATGATCACAGATGTGTACGGGTGTGCATATATTCAGAATTTTGAATAGTGAATCGAATACACTTCTATTCGATTCATTGAATCAATAAAATAGTGGTTGTTTAAAATGATTTTATACAGAATCAAATATCACACTTACATGCGGACAAAATTGGGCAGTTTGGTTAAAACGTATTGTTGAATGAGCGAAAGCGACAATTGTTTTCAGAAATCGTGGCCAGCTAGAAGATTAATTCATGGAAGTCTTCCACATAGGCATGAATAGGGCAAAATGTATCGATCAAATTTCGATAAGGCTGGCTGACGAGGAACCAGAATTTTTAGCTTTCTTAGTCGGGTTTCAGAGATAATCTGTTTAATGCTCAAGATCTTATCGAACACCTAGTAGGAGATGAAATATTCGAATGAAGATTGCAGCTTTTGGGTTTTGTTAGGTATTGTTTCCTATTTAAACATGTTTTTGTCTCGAAAAAATTACGGCTTAAGACTACTTGCTTGCTGTCAATGCGAGAGCTTGCGCGCGGAGTGTTCGGCTGCGGCGATGGCGTACTACTATGATGCAGTGGCCAGTGAAGCTGACCTCTTCGGCGCGCCCGAATGGAAGTTGATAAAAAAAACTACAATACCCAAGTCCATCCGGAAATACTGGCAGGTTAGTGCGCGGGCTGTTGTGCTGCGGGGATGGCGCAGTGCTCTAATGAAGTGGCCAGCGAAGCTGATCTCATCGCGGTGGCCTTGATTCAAGTCTCTTCAGGCGAAATTTTATTTTTCTTTCTTTCTTGATTAAGTAACCGCTGCCTGATGACGTCATGAGGTTACATGGGTTTCCGGATCGTCTGGCGTGGACAACGACAACGCTGGATTTTCAGCCTCATGAATCATACAATGCTTTCGCATTAATAAAGTTTCAGCTGCGAGCTATCGCTCGTCCTTGTCTTCTTTCTTCGCCCGTTTGTCTTTTACGCGCTTTTGCAACCATGAATCGAATATGCTCCGAATATTTCGCATGAATTTCGAATAATTCGTACAAACCTCAAATAAGACGCGCCGTAGCTTTCATCGACGACTATAAAGAAGAAAAAAAGCTCATTCCGACGCCGCACAACGTCTTCCCGAAATCGGCCAGAGTCGGTTGCGGGTTTCATCGCCGCGACGCGTCCATTCGTATGGTGGCATTCATGATGCTCATACTCGGCCTCCAAGATTGGGAGATGCAGCGGGCTCAGGCCGATTTAGCAAGCCCTGCCTTGCAGCGTGAACTCGGAGGCCACGACTCTGATACGTAGCTCTCGTCTCTCGCATCTGTTGAAATGTGGCAATAGTGTATCCGCTGTCGTCATCAGAAACAAAAAGTAATTTCTACATCCGTAAATCATGACATTCATAATGTTAATATATTGACATTTTTTTATCTGCCCTAGCTGACCAGTGCTGCCTGTTGGTATAGCTAAGGATATATGTAGAGCTCTTCATTTTCGGGTTTGATTTTTCCCGCAATTCTAGGTGTAAAATTCGGGCGATATTTTCGATCCCAAAATATGGTAAGAATCATGTTATCCAAAATAAATTTGAAAATTCTGGTTTTTCGGGTGGTTTTTTTTAGCCCAAGGAAGTTCAATCGAACACTCCGATTTTCTGCTAGGCATGAAACACCCTATTGTTTGCTCATTATTTCATAAACAAAATGGAAATGACGGGTTCGGACAAAAAATGTCTAAGAATTAAGATTTTTTTAAATCAATTTCAAACATTTCCTCGCTTGTGTTACTAATCTCCTACGAAGCACAATCGCGTCCGAAAAATACCGGTCGGCCTTTATTTGCACAGTGCGAAAACAATCAACATCACAGCGACGATTTTAAATGCGCAAGGTCCTTGGATACGGATTCGTTAGCGTCGGTAGCGCTTCATACACTGACTGCGAAAAGACCTTGAGTTGAGTTGAGTGGTTGTAAGCTACCGGTGGGATTAGCCTTGCAGTTGCTGCCGGCAATTCTCTGTAGCGGTGTTTTGGCCTCTCGCTTCTTAATCTCTCTTTTCGAATCTATCATCAGATTCATCCGCTGTCTTGAATATAAGCAATAATATAGGATTAAGACGTCTAGAAGACTGTATGCACCCCACTGAAATGAGCACTAGATACCCATAAAACTTTCTTCCTGTGTTTTCAGCTGTGTGCGCTGGAAAATCAAACTCTCTAAGGCTCATTTTCGGGGAGAAACTGTGTCTAACCCGATTTTCAAAAAATATACTCGGGGTGCAATAACAGCGTAAACACTTGTTTTAGCCTGAAAACGATGGGCCCGAACCCTATACTATAGCACCTACGCAGCGTCGCCACTACCACTTTGCCGTTTCACGTGATTAACTGCCCTCGGTTTCAGCGTGAGCGTGCACTCCTGGCTGCAACACTCCGTCGCTTAGATCCTCGGCCCCTTACTGAAGCCAAGATTCTGGGTCCTTGGAGTAAGCCTTCAATGCAGAGGACAGCTTTGAAGGCACGTTTCAAGTTCTTGAAGGACTCGGGACTGAATGCAAGGTTGTGAACTATCAGTGTGTGCTCTGTGTACCCTGCAAGTAACAGCCAACGGACATGTGGAAAAGTGATCATCTCCCTTTGTTCTCTCCCCTTTCTATCTCTCCCTCCGTTCCTCTTCTCACGTGTAGGGTGGCATACCAGGCTCTGCCTAGTTAACCTCCCTGCCTTGCCGTTTGTCATTCTCTGTCTCTCTCTCTCTAGTCGTTTTGTACGAATATTCGCTACTTGTGTCAGTATTCGTAAACATATGTCGTCAGTCTTCCTTTCGGTTTTTAATTACACTCTCAGTATTCGATACGCCAGCAAAGCTACAATATTCGTATTCAATTCTGCTTTGAAAAATACTATTCGCTGGATCCTAGAAATGCGAGCTATACAAGCGCTAGGACATGGCGCTGCTCACGGAAGTGACAAGGAACAATTAAGCGCGCCCGTCCTGTATTACGTGTTCCTTCCTGTCTTGGTTCTTTTCGTGCTGTGGTTTTCGTCACTTATATAATCACCGACTAGCCCACACCAAAGTCCCTATTTTGCATAGAGGCATGAGCGAAAAAGAACAAAAGCTAAATTTAAACACTGGTGAAGAAATCATAGATAACGAATGCCCACCAATGAGTAGTGCGATGATACTCTGTTGATTAGGCATAAATTTAGGAAGCATCCAAGAGGGGAGAATTACTCATAACAATTGTTGAGTGGTTGATACAGGCACAAGTCATTTTAAGCTATACACAGCGCTGCTACAAAAGAAGCTCACAGCAATGCTGTTTCTGGTTTAAAATTAAGAGCAACTTAGAGTACCGGTTCGAAAACCAGGTGTCTACTGAAAACAAGCTTTCACACTGTTTATATCGTTTTCCAATTGCCAGGCAAAAGTGGCTGAGTGTTATGAATTAACACTCGTCATTTCTGTCACACATAGATGCTAAATGTAATATACCCTCTAGAATTTAACATTCGTCACTTTTTGTCACATATAGATGCTAAATGCACATATACCCTCTAGAATTAACCACAAAGTTTCAATGGTCTTCCTGGGATTATGTGAAATGCACTAAACGTAGCACAATGTCTCAGCACAGAGTCTTCAATGGTATTTAAAAAGGTAAATAACAAGGCCGAGACAACCTCTGCGCTTGGCAGAATATTCTGCAGGAAATATTAAGACAAACAATAAAGTGAAAGTTTTGCGTCATCAGGCAGCCCATACTCACCTCGCTCGAACAACTCAGCTAGAGATAACCGCATGCCTCTGCATGACAGGACATAGCCGCCAGTCTAAATGGTGATGAAACGCAAATGAATATGTTTGGCCGGCAGTGGTAATAAAAGGCCCCACTAAGTACTCAGTTGCTTGTTAGCACGGTGAACCTCCAAAGAAATCTGTGAAAGAACAGCCCGCTTTACGTTTTTACTGCAAGAGCCTTTGTTAAAACCTGCCTATATCAACTCTTCCCCTAGCAGTAAACAACGATGTTGAGCCTGCAACAAACTTGGGCGCATAGTGAGCCCGGTCGGTGCATTGATATGTTTACACAGGGCTCTGAGCACAAACACGGGTCCTTACTTTGTTTCAGCGGCTCCTCAAGCCTCGATCATGTTTTCTTTTTTCGTTTCACCGAGCACGAATGGAAAAAATGCTGCTTCGCCCGGAACCCCAAACATTCAAGGAAAGAGGCGGAAGCGGCTTACTCACAGGTTTGCAGCGCTGTGCTTACGGGCTTCATTCCAGCCGCCGGTTAATGTTTTCCTTTCGGAAGCGACGCTCAGTGAGGCTTTCCACCAGGTCCTTCTTTGTTTTTCTGGTATCGCTTAAACTTTCCTGGTCGTTAAAGTTCCTGTAAATATACGAAACCGTGCTGAGCGATCGTTTTACCGGCTCCAGGGCATCTCAGCGGACGTCACATCACGTCAACATGCTCTCCGCTCGAACAGCAATCTATTTTGGTGGTATATCAGTTGAAGCACAGTCTTTGTAAAAAGCATACAGCCCAAGGAGTCTGCGCCTGAGCCCTGCAGCGCGGCTGCTCTTGCATGCTCAGGAACCATAATCTGACGAAGGCGGGAGGAATTTAAGTCTCAACCCTCCCAAGCTTAGGAACGCGAAATATGCTTAAGAGCCTCGCTACACGGCTTGGAAGCAAACCTCTTGGGCTGTATATTTTTGACAAGGACTGCATACGTAAATACAATGTTCTAAATTCTTTCCCAGTCAATATGGTTGGTGAAGAGAGCGAACGATCTGATTAATCCCCCCTTCCCCCCCCCCCCCCCCCCCATTGAAGCGGACAACGACCGTGCTTCTCAACCTCTCAACGTGGTGACCGCTTCCAACCCAACCTGCATGGAGCTAACACTGCCCGGACATTCTCGAGAGCTTCCCTTTCGAGAACTTCATATTGGCCCTACGCAGCCGATGTGAATTTTGTCCGGCCAGGACATATCTCGCCTACGCGGCTACCATGGCGTATGTTTACCTGGATAATACACTCAAGAATCCTTCACGAGGAAGGTAAGCATATGTAATTATATATTTATTAAAGATACTCAAAGGCTCCAAAAATGAATATTTTGCGCGTTTTGGCATGTTCAAGAAGTGGACACAAAAACCCGCGCATGCATCATTGTACAGGGTGACTTTTTTTACCGTTCACAGACTGTTAGTTTATAAACTGTGAAATGCGCGGCGGTGCCGCCTGTACAAGTTGATTGTACAGCAAAGCTGACATTATGCAAGTACGTCATACAGCTCAATTATCAAAAGAATAGTTAACTCAAATAACATATTAAACTTTTTACCTTTTATTTCAGAAGGAAAGAATAAATTCCTAACTTGATGTGTGTCAACACCGAATGTGAGCCCTGTGCTTAAACTTTCGTAATCGGCAATCTGGTTCGAAATATCAAACGTCAAAAACACGTATTTTAAAGGCCGTTGAATTGGCTTCCTCATGTCGCACATTTTCAAAATGGGGCCACTGGCGTAATATTTTCGCCGAACTAACGTTAACTGCTTCTACCTCATAATATACACAAATTTTGTGTGTAATTTTTACACTTGAAATGCAAGCGAGATTAGTTTTCGAATTTGTAACGCGGGAAACCCAACTCAGCTAGGTTTAAAATGCGCATACTTAACGTTGGATACTTCGAGTTCCATGGCTGATTATGAAAACTTATAAGCAGGGTTGCCTTCGCTGTCCACTGCTTTCAGTCTCGCAATACAGTCTTGCCCACAAATTAAAAACTAAAACAGTAGATTTGTTATTTTTGCTAGAAACCGCCTGATTACTGAGTTCTGTCGCGAGCACAGTGCCCAGCTTTGCTGTGCCCATCTGCCCGCAGAGGTCTCCCCGGCATATCTCTCACAGTTTTAAAATAAAAATCTGTAAAGGTTAACAAAAATTACTCGGTGTATCTGCATTAACTCGGTGTAGCACAACCAGCCATTTTTAAACGTCACCAGCATTTTTAAAAGTCATCAGTCTATTATTACAGAATACGAGTAAGATTTTAAACCATCAGAATGTTCGTTGCTCTTTCTTTTTCCAAGACGGTACACGCGGCACTGACGCCGGCACTGACGCCGGCTCTGACAACAGAGAAAATTTTACATCGACGGAAAGTATTTCACTCGAAAATAAATGAAAGAACTGGTATAAAGCATTCGCCTCTTGAATGAGAAAAAGCCCTAAAGTAAGGTTCGGAGGTAAAGTTCGGCAGTTTTAAAAATTTTAGGTACGAAGTAAATTATTTAAATAAAAGCTAACGTGAGATATTTTAATAAACAGGCACACTCTGTCTCAAAAATTAGGCAGCATGACATTTTAATCATGTTAACATTCGATGATCACTTTAAATCACGGGATTCAAAACGCGTCCAACACGCGGTAGAAACAGATATTGTCCCCTGTATTTCATGCTAAGGACTGCTTGAAAGAAAACTATTGATTTCTATATTACCAAGCTCTCAGAAATTTTGTATTTAGCAACGCACGGTAGAAACCACTGAAGCTGCTTATAGTACATTTTTTTAAGTCTATTACATTCTATCTCGAGCTTCGAAAGCATCCTTGCTAGGATTCAGCTCCCGGCAGAATCGCCTTGCCCCATATTAGTTAACTAGGATCGGAGCGCAAGTGTATTAACACGACATAACGATACTTCCAACAAAAACATTTTCGGCATTATTTACATCTTTCCTTCGAAGATGAGGGACATAACATTTTTTTCGCTGGCACTGTCCAATGCACTTGTACCAGTGTGTACACTATTTGGCGCACAAGGTAGGTTAAAATAGAAAGTACTACACAAATGGCCAACAGTACCTTTTACCACACCACGCTGTGTGAGATGTTTCTGAGACGGTAATCAAACTCGAGCACAATAACGAGTGCGCCTTCACGACAGGACGTTCGCTGGTTTCCTGTTCGTTAGGCGCTACAGGACCACGAAGAAGGATATTAAGGCCCACACATCTCATCAAAACGTGAGCTGCTGAGTCAGGAACGCCGGAGCAGTTTTCGCGAAAAGGGCCTCTCGATGCACATGCGGCCTCCTTGCCAGATGAAAATTTGTGACGACAAGCAAAAATTCTAAATTTATTGTTACATTTTTTGTGTGGAAGGCCAGTTTGCATTTTGCGACGAATAAATAAAGACCCCTCTCAGTGCCCGGAAAAGAGAAACTGAAGAAATTTTTTATATCATTGGCCATGACTGGCGTTAATTATTAGGTCATCAGCTTTGATATAAGTAGTGCATTGTGTTACTTAGGTTTCTGCGTTGAATGCCCTCACTCTTAAGATCAACAATGAGCTCTTCTCAATGTAAGTGTTTCTACCGTTCGACGCTTGAGTCTATTACTTATTATCAATTTTTGGAGCCGTATAATTCGGGTAATTACAAGCTTGAAGCTGCTGTCGTGCCTTAGCAAATGAATCAGACAACCAAAACCGGAATTTCTTAAACTGTTGGCATCGCTCTCTTGAAGGTCGTCATGAGAATGAGGCATCGAGCACTCCACTCCTGGTGCGCTGCAGTTGATTGCAGTGGAAGGTTAAACAGTGCAGGACCTGCAAGCTGCCAAGAAATAATTGCATTCCAAGGTCAATCGCCGCTATAAGATACTTAGGTGCGGTAGTTTGAGAGAGAAACACGTTTTCATGGTGGTGGTGGGGGGGCGGGGGGGGGGGGGGGGAGGGGGGAGGGGGGGGGGCGAGCTATTTTGTGTTATGCTTCTTTAACGCCGTGCTGATGCCGTTTCTTCGCAATTTACTCTCTTACGTAGCGATACAGACACATGGTGTTTAAATCATTCTACTATATCTGGATGCTTATAGCTGATTGCAACAATGTAATCCAATGAAGAAAAATCCCCTGGCTCTGAAACCACAGCTTCAAAATATATAAGAGGGAAAAATCTCTCAAACTGCTGACAACACTCGATTCAGTGCGAAAGCATGGGCTTTTTTTTTTTTGGCAAGGACAGTTTTTACTGATTTTGCATGCATGAATGACTGAACTGAGGCACGCACATGACGACTGGTTCAATTTTCTGTTTTCTTTTAGCGGGCACGCAAAAAACTGATTTTACTCAGGCCAGAGCCTCCTGATTAGTGTCACGTAAGTACAAGAAGACGATGAGAGGGCTGTGCCGCGGGACGGAGCGCGCGCGCTAGGCGATTTTGGCGATTTTAGCAAGACACGATTTTGCTAGGCCCCGCGAAAGTATGCTAAACTGGGTAATGTATGCGAAAATTTATTTCTTTCTTGATATACTATGTCCTTCTGGCTTTTGACTGCTTTCCTAGAAACTCTCGTGTTCAATCCGCCACAATTTAGTTGGTACTTTACAAGGGTCCAGCTGTATTTCCTCCTTTAAAAAAAAATCGGTGAAGGGAGCAACTACAGCGGCTCCACACCAATTCTTTCCTGCAATGATTGGCTGTCGTCGACGCAGCTGCAATACCAGCTCGACTTAGTCATCAAGGCGCAAGATTTACAGTGTGCCTTCTACTCGTTCTTCATCAAAGTGATTCTCTATTTTCCTAACACCACTCAGTTTCTTATTTTCCGAAATATATCTTTTTAAGCCTCTGTCGATAAAAAGTACACTTGATATTTGTGACACCTGCACTTGGCTTTAAATCATGGAATTTAAAAACAATAACGCAACGTTGTCCATCCAGTCAGTGCAAAAAGAGTAATGCTGAACATTAACACTGAAAATGAAAACTTTGATAGATTAGGATTGAGGTAGGAATCACAAGCCATTCAATGGGGCTTACTGCAAGCATTCGAGCCCGTACTATCGCCACAGGGAAATTCCCATCCTGCATACCCGAACGCAGTTCTATGAGCAGATCGATTGGTCGAATATTGGACGCAGTATTCGACGCAGTAATGCGTCCACTTATCGGCAGCATACATGCATACCAGCATAAGTGCAGCAACGTATCTCGGGGAACCATATGCTTGCCCTCACATTGCCCTCATTTCGATCGCTCTTGTGCTAGGAGCTATCAGAAGAATGTGGACGGAGAGAAGGTAGTCAAAGACGGCCAGTTCAGATCGAATACAGAGCCGTTTCACACGGAGTTGCAACAAAATTGGATGCGGCCTATGCGGGCTTCTTATCGTTCACACACAGCACGCAAAGATCATTACTGAGGGCAGTATCCTCGCAATCATTAATTGCCTTGAAGGTGGGTGAATTCATCCAAATTCAGACCTTCCAACAGAGCTCTTTGGAACATACACACAATATGCATCACTGTAAGTATGGGCTCTTGTGCGTGTGTGTATAATATTGTTAAGCGCATTTTATAGCACAAATTGAAGGAAGTCATAGTTCAGAATTATCGAAAAATCTTGCCACGTGAAATAATAGCGTGTTCGGGAGTTGGCATGAAACACTGTGTTAAAGGGACTGTGAAGAGGGCTCTAATAAATTTCCGGCATGCCTGGGATACTGAAGCACACCACTTCACGAATAGTGTCCAGCAAGGATTTTTTAAATGCGCTTCGTAGAAGCTGAGTTATGTGTAGTTAAAATTTGAATTTCAGCGTCTTCGCGCCTTTCCCTCTCCTCTCGTCACTTTTTGCACGCTAGAAGGCAGGCACTCCTTCGGCAACCCCCCTCTGGGAGCGGGGCTTCCCGACCCGCCGGAGCTCAGCGGCTTATTGGCCGCGGCCGTGGTAGCTGCCTGAAGTCTGCAAGAATCTAACCAATGGCCACCTCTCACCTTGTATACGCAGATGCGGGGTACGGAGGAGGGCGCGAGCATGAAAAAGTCGCCGGGAAGGGCTCGCCAACTTTGACGCGTGATTGTGGGTCGTCTGCTGCGTGTAGAAGAGTATTATTTGGCTCTGGTTTTCATGGCAACAAAGTGCAGTGATTAAGTCAGTTAATGTGATTTTTTCGGAAAGCGTTTCAGAGCCCCTTTAAGGTAATTTCGGGTGGAAACGCCTTTACTTCTGAGAGCGGTGTCGTGCCGCTGTGCAGCGGAGTTTGCAATGGCTTGTTATTGTCTTGTGCATGGAAACCAGCCAGATAGAAGGAGTTGCTTAGTTTGAAGTGCTTGCTGCGTTCTTAGGTAATTAAACAGGACCTTCACTAAAAGAAGCTGTAAAAATGGGGTGGTTGAAAAGAAAAATAGGTGCTGAGCTTGGATTTGCTTGCATTATATAAAGGTATTGTCTAGCTGTTATCAGTTCGAAATAGCTTCAACCAAAATCAGGAACTAATCCCCTTTCTGCTTGAATGTCTTGATTGGGATACAGCTCACAGTCGCCCCCAAGCTTTTGTTTCTCCGTTAACAGCACAAAATAATAAAGCAGTATGCAAAGATTTACACGATAAGTGAGCTGAGTGATGTTGCACTTAAGTGAGGAGAGTGAAGGAGGCGCCAATCACCGACGCACCACATGCCTTCTCCAGACCCATGGTTACTTTCGCATCAACAGAAACCCGTATTAACAATCAAAATGAGCGCCAAAGCAGAAGTGATGACGCATAGAAATCAAAGCAGCGTACACTATTAAAATGGATGCAAGTCATTTCGAATAGCGCTCAAACGTCAGCGCTCAAGAAAGAATGCAAAAGGTACCGAACACAGAGTGACGAAGACAAATGGGCTCCCATGAAGCGACCTCCCTATGTTCAAGATCGGCTGCGCCTCAAGATCGTACATAGGGTGCGCGGCTTCCTCTTTGAACGTCTTCAATTTTAGCTTCTCTCAGCTTCTGCGTTTTGCATATTAGCTCTAAACATTTGCCCTGAAGAAGCATTGGTAACACGAGTGTGAGAAGTTTACGGCTCTAAAACTATCACTTTGTTCCTTCTGACTGTTTGCATTTTTGTATTGTTTTTGATAATTTCGTATCCTCTATTCAGTCCGTTTTTTTTAATGCATGGTCTGCATGGCTAACTTTCAGTAAACGCGTGCATGTGTCTGGGAACTGTAAAAACTCTGCTTACGTTCTAAGATTGTTCACCATTGGCGCCTGCAATATAAGTGATCAAGGAGAATGCGCTGCTCTAACTATTCATCTCTGCCCTTGTAAAGCCCTCGTCCTCTACGATGAACCTACGTACAATTGCAGCGTGGTTGTCCTGTATTTTTACCCTTTTTTCCAGAAAAACAGCGCTCGAAAGTATTTCCGACCGATTCTCTCTCAAAATCAATTTTATTTATTGGTTCCTCTCAACTTCAATCTTGCTACACCTGATGGCACTGATTCTGAGTGGAATGACTGAGTGGTCGATCTGGGAACCGCTTAAAATGGCAGGTAAACAATGGCACTCTTAGATAAAGAACACTTGCCATGTTGGTTGTTGCTTTCTCGTACCTGTACTTACTTTTATTTAAACGGGCCTCCCGTCCAGAAGCCACATCAAAGCTCACGAATGGCGCCGCCTTCACGCACGCCTTAAACACTTGTAAATTGTGAAGCACGGATAGGTAGGTGATGTTCTTTAAGCACATCGTCAAAACAGAGCAAAAGGCGAAGGTTAAGACAAGATGGGAGACGACCTATCGCGGCCTGTCAAATGGAGTATTTATTTGTAGAAAGACCAAATGAGCAAATGCACTGCCATTGAAAAGCAGGAGGAATCTAAAGGGAAATTTTGGCACAAGCTAAAGCCTGACAAAAGTTTGCACCGTGAAGAAACCAGGGTGACTTCTTTGTCAGCGCTCCAACTGTTTCTCATCGTCAAAAGAGCTGCTCTATACTTTGCTAGATGAATATCAAATGCATCAATCTATTAGCGTTTTCGTATTTTCGTGACTCTGCTGCTTTTCTCTCTTTATCGCTTGTTAGCTGACACCCTTCTTCCGCGACTACGTGCGCCTATGTGTATCTGTACTTTCATTTTGTCAAGTTCTTCGCTAATTTGTGAATAACCTTTCGTGGGCGCATTGACAAAAGCGAAGTCCTCAATTACATACAGGTAAAAAGCAGCTAGCTGAGAATCATTGCGGGTAGGGCTTTGCGAACCCATTCTCGAGCGCATGTCGCAAGTCGCTACTTTGGAGTAAAGCATTATTTAGCCTACATTTGATCGCGAAGGAAGCCATTAAATTGTTCCCTTAAATTATCCTCAGTCAAAGAGCCTCTTTCTGACATCTGGTAGGAGGGTTAAAAATATTAGCTCCCTTTCTCCCTTCGATTTAAAGCTGCGGCAAAGACGTACTGGGTATACACTCCTACGTGACAGTCGCAAGATTCCTAGTTTGATTATACCCCACTGCGACTCTGGCTTCTCAGCACAACCTTTAAAAGTTCGATCCTGGCCAACCCGGCCGGCTTGCGGTGACGACGTAATGCAGAAACATAATAATAATAATAATAATAATAATAATAATAATAATAATAATATAATAATAATAATAATAATAAGTGGTTTTTTGGGAAAAGGAATGGCGCAGTATCTGTCTCGTATATTGTTGGACACCTGAACCGCGCCGTAAGGATAAAGGAGGGAGTGAAAGAAGAAAGGAAGAAAGAGGTGCCGTAGTGGAGGGCTCCGGAATAATTTCGACCACCTTGGGATCTTCAACGTGCACTGACATCGCACAGAACACGGGCGCCTTAGCGTTTTGCCTCCATAAAAACGCAGCCGCCGCGGTCGGGTTCGAACTCAGATTCATTGGACGTGGAAACCGCCACCTGGTTGAAATTCTTCTGGAGCACTCCGCAACAACTTCTCTCACAGTCACAGGCCGCATTGCTTGGTATGCATGAAACCATTGGCCATTCACCCATTTGGATCTCACGTGCCACCAAGTAAGCCAAACCGCTTTTCGTCACCAAAAGGATTTTCCTGACGTAGATAGAAGACGTTTTTCCTACAGCCAGTCTGACAATGCGTTCATATCTAAATGAGCACCGGAAACTGCGGGAAGACGGTGCCGACACCGGACACTAAATATACTGAAGGTAGCCTTAATCTGGACAGAAAGTGTGGGTTGCTTTATAACAACTTTTTTTATTTATTTCAATAAAGGTGGCATATTACGTCCCACAAATTTGTTCTTAGGAATAGGCGAAAAGCCACATTTGCTTCCCTTCTTTACGCGCGGCCTTGTATGACGCCACTGCTTACGCCACTGGAATCAGACAGTGAATGCAACTTTGAGACAAATCCTTTATTTTATCCCCTAGCTCTGATTATAACGCATTCAATGCAGCGTTGGCTTAATTAATTGAACCTTGCAGTTTGTCGTCTTTCGGGGTAGGTGGTAAATGGAAGTTGAACCGCCGCTGGCTGTCGCATCCAGTCAGGCAATAGATATTGCGACAAGGTTTTCAGCTTGAGCCTTTAACTCTACAGTTGACATTTGCTGAGCTCGTCATACATTTCTGATACACCGTCCCTAATACCGTGCAGCACTGTGGGAGCTAGAGCTGCTTTAGTACAAGGAAACACCGAGCTCACAACAAAAAATATCACATTAGAGAGCGGCAAGGTATCCGCCGGTGCCTGCGAGTCGGGCTGCGATTGGTTGCACAGTGAACGGGTGCCGTCTAGTCTCGGCTGGCCGTCTTCACGTCCGGAAGGCTTTGTGAGTTACAACCGCATTTCATTGACGCCAGCTCACTTTTGATGGGTCTGGCCGATTTCGGTGCAATGTCTTCAATATTTTGCTCCTGCCCTTTAGGGCCAGCAGCTAACCTTAGCACATTGTAATGCAGACCTCCAAGTCTGAGGATGCAAGACAATGTACACGTAACTGTTATGCTTAGGAATATCTTAAGTTTGATTAATTACTAAGTGGTTCGCCTTGTTCTTAACACCTAAACCTACAATTTTTTGCCCCGCCGCGGTGGCTCAGTGGTTAGGGCGCTCGACTACTGATCCGGAGTTCCCGGGTTCGAACCCGACCACGGCGGCTGCGTTTTTATGGAGGAAAAACGCTAAGGCGCCCGTGTGCTGTGCGATGTCAGTGCACGTTAAAGATCCCCAGGTGGTCGAAATTATTCCGGAGCCCTCCACTACGGACCTATTTGTTCCTCTCTTCTTTCACTCCCTCCTTTACCCCTTCCCTTACGGCGCGGTTCAGGTGTCCAACGATATATGAGACAGATACTGCGCCATTTCCTTTCCACCAAAAACCAATTATTATTATCACCACCTCTTCGTGCAGAATCACGACTAATCTTTTCCATATGAAGGCAAATGCAAATAAAGGTTTTCATAGCGCTCATGTATTAGTAACGGCACCTGCCCGAATTAACATTTTGGCTTTCATTGTTTTGCAGAGCACCAGGAGATTCAGGAAACAGCTTGTGTTTCTTCGGGGCTAAAGATACGCTCGAACCTCAGGAAAGCGCTTGGATGCCAAGCTTAAAGTGAACCTGGGAGTAATTAAGTTTCAACAGCCAGTCAACAAAATTTGCTCTGTACCGCACTCGGAACAACTTCTAACTGCTAGCTTAGGGCTGGGTTAATTAACGTTGGTCATGTAGGCGCACCTGAGTTAGGGACGCATAATCCACCCGAGAGGGCAACGCTAGAAAACAAAAGTGAAAGCGGCCGAATAGTGCAGGCGCAATAGTAACGAAGGCGGGGCGGGTTTTAATTAGGAGCAGCGGCTAGGCTATAGTGAAATTATGTCGGCTTAGTTCATTTCGCGCATCCTCTTGCAACTGAGCATGAGCGCAATTATTTTTGTGTCAGACCATACAGGAACTTATAAAATACCAACCTACACCTCCTTCTTTGCACACACAACACAAGTAAAACTTTTCTTTCGAACTTTATTCAAGTTGTATAGCAGGATATAAACGTTATAGCTTATTCAAAAGGGTATACTGCATATATGTTTGCGGCGTTTTGTTGTATACGAAATATAGGAGCAGCAGTGCTGAACAGTACTCGGTCTTGACCACATAACGGAGGTTTGCCTCGAGTAAGCGCACAAGTATCGGTTACGTGAATTGAAAGAGACCATAAAAAGTATGGGATGAAGTATGTATTTTTTTCATGCTGCCCATTAACTGAAATTCGTTCTTTGTATATCGCATCGAACTACTTGTCTCGCCAGCCTGACTCTATAGGCGTTGTCATACGGTAATTATCTACACTGCTGAGAGATAATTCATAAGTGGGCTATACGTGATCATGCGTACAGCGGTGGCTGCCAGTGAAAAACAGCCATCGTATATCAAACTTACCTGAATTGAGTGCGAGTAACGTGTCTTTTTGATTGCCTATAAGATTTGTATTACTACTTCTTCACAACGGATGCTTATCGCAGTAGCATAATGCAGTACATGCCACTTAAGCGTGGTTCTTTGCTTAGACGGTTTTCTTCCGATCGATCTGCTGTAAGAAGCCTGTAGAGCTCTGCCCGTGTTCTCTCAATTACGTGCGACGCCTGGAATTACCAAGAAGAAACCTGGTCCTGTCCTTATTGGGCTTTTCCGTGTCTTTCAACCATGGAGCACATGGGAAAAAAAAATCATGATTTCTTTAGTAGAAGAACTCTGTGGCTTGAGCCGAGCGCACTTGAAGAGCGATATGAGCAACAAAACATAAGAAATGAACGCATTTATTTTTTCTCCCGTTTCGGTCATCACGGTCAGTAGTGGACTCATCAATGACGAGTTCTGCCGGGAGTGTCAGGATATTAGGCTACTCTTGAAGGTGGCGGAGGTATCGTTAATTATTTCTTTTCAATTTGCCTCATTGTGGTATTTTTACATGGAACAATCCTGGCTCGAAGGTGGACGGCTTCCTCGTTTTTGCCATGGTTTTCAGTGTTTGCGACGGATACTTTAACACCTGTTTGGGCTTTAATATGCACATTTGAACGGGTGTGTGTATGTGGAAATTAATCCATTATTCCAACGTTTATTGCGAGGATCACTTATATCTAAATCCAGAACCACGTACAGAAATAGCCAAAGTAAGGGAGGAAACACCTGGAGGAATAAAAATTCTATAGAGGCACATTTCTTTATTTGTTTTTCCATGTGTAATTCAGGAATGTAACTCTATGTCCAAGAATTTGTGGAGTTCCATTCTATCGCCACATTCTTCAACAATCCTTCTTTGTTTGAATTTCAAGGAGAACCTTGAACTATCCCAAGGAGTGCTTGTAGGTACTGTATGTACACAGTTCAATGCATCTTTTTTTTTTCAGTTGTCGCAAAGTGCGGCAGTGTTGTTTAATAGATGTAAACATCTATTTCTCCAGTGTAAATCTTTATGCCTCCCGTTGATGTCTCATTTGTGCCAGAGTGAGCTGTTTTTTGTGATTCCTGCGAACACGCAATTTTATTCTCAACCCATGTTCCCCAATCCTGCCACAGCTTCCTCAAAGGAGCTAGCAGTATCTGGAAATAAAGAAATAAATATAATAACTAAAGAATACTAAGAGCCAAACAAAGGAAGATTGTTTGAAGCAAAGTTAAAATAAACAAATGGCATAGAGCGTAAGAGCCTGCGAATAACGAGAACTGAAAAAGCGCTGCTCATAATAAACGAATCAAAACCAGGGATTAAGAAAAAATAAAAAGGTTATTCGCTATTTTCTTCGCGTATTTTGACACTCTCCCAAACCTAAACTCTATCGGAGAACTTAGCACGCCGCCTAGAGTTATTGCACTGCAAATATGCGTCTATATAGAGCGCAGCCTTTTGTTTAGACACGAACTTAGCACAGGGCTTTACTCAAATAAAGAAAATACTACTACTTTTACGCCACTTTGCAAATCGTTTCTTCATATGACACCCATTTTTTGTTGTTGTTGTGCTATACGAAAGCGTAGTTCATGAATATAAAGTACATCTTTCCTCATCGAGGGAAGCTTTTCATACTTTATGATTGTACTCCGCTGTTTCTACCATTTTGCTGAACAATTTTTTTTTTTCATTTGAAAGTACAAGCACAGCAATCGGTTCTAGAACACAAAGGTCCAGCCACAGGTAGGAAGGACCCCAGATGGCCGCTTGCGGCAACCAAATATTAGGGTGGATTCGTTATTGTACACCCTAGGTCATGTGTTGTATGTGCAGGTACCTTTAGTGTTAATAAGAACATATTATACGCATTCAGCCATTAATTACAGCGAAAGGTTAAGTGAAAACTACACTTCATCGTTTCTGCTCAATAATTTTTATATGAATGAATAATGTCTGAGAGGCCATTTAAACATCAGTGTAGAACTGACAACATAATTTTTTCTTGTGTGCAAACTCACTGCTCGCTTTAACGTTTGAGCCACCTCTAGCTGCACATACTTTTCTTCTGGACCTATAACAGCAGACGTTGTACGGAACTTCGCGATAGCGGTGTTCGGTGTAATTTCGGCTATGCATCATCACTTGCAGTTAGCCATTCCCATTCATGTATACTCTCATCGAGTTGGGTATTATGCTGCAGTATGAAGGCATTGACGAAGTAATAAACCTATTAAGAGACAAAACGTTTACAGTAAAGCCGTAAAGTCAGAACAATGAAAAAAAGGTCGTAGAACTTGTGCAGGAATCTGCCGGTAGTTCCCACAGCATAGAGAAGCTACACGGAGAAACAAAATGAAAAATGCTAAGAGAAGGTATATTCCGCAGTCACATGCAGAGCTCGCGCGCTAAAGAATGAGGCTCCCCAAAAGAAATTCAGGAAACAGGGTCAGAATGGTCGCTTGATATCAGAGTGGAAAGATGAGAGAGAGAGAGAAAGTAATTTAATGAAAGGAAATGTGGAGTGGTCGGCCTGCGGGATGTGACCCTGGCCTGCACTCCATTCTGGGGAAGGGGGAAAGGAAAGCAAAAGAGTGAGGATGCGAATGGAGTGTGATTATGTCATAATACAGTGAATTGCTTGGAGTGATCTGAGTTTTAGGAGACTGCGCACACATTCGAGGCACTCATTTCGCGTTACGACATGTAGCACATGGAGCGCATGTCTTCCTTATGCAGCATATGTCTTGCACACACGCCGCGTACACACACACACACACACATCGCGCATGGTTGCAGAGAAGGGCTTTAGCGCACTGTCACATCCCGGCACAAACGCGTGTGTAATCACAGCGCGCACTGTACACCGTGTAAACGCGCACAGCGCAGCACACGCTAGTGTCAGAGACGGGAATCGAATCCTGTTTCAGAGAGAAACCTGAGAACAGCCTTCATTGCATACGTGTCGTGAGTGAAGTTCACCCTGGCGCCTAGGGTGCTTCCCTCAGACAGAGGGCGTCCGTCCAACTGTCTCAGAGTATTTTCCAAGGCCCTCGTCACATTAGTTTAGTGAGGGTGCTCGAAAATAATGTGATGGATTGTCTCTGAATGGCTGCAGTTGAAACAGTTCGGGCTAGCTTCAACTCCAATCTTCTGTAGTACGCTACACCAAGCCGCACCTCCTCCTCTTTATCTATCTATCTACACTAAACTGCAGCCGATCGAGCATAATTCCTTGACGTCGCATAGCATTTCATGGTAGATGAATTCGGGAACCATCATCAAGCCGAGAGATGAAAACAATGCAAAGAAAGTACGCTGCGAAGAGAATAATTAAATAATCCTCCAGTACAATAAATGACACCCATAACTGTCACCAAGGGGGACAAGCGTATACGGGGTGGCAGAGTGCCAGCTTGACGGATAAGATTAAGAAGTTTGTGGGGATAGTGTGGCCGCAGCCAGCACAGCGCAGGTCAGGGTCCATTCGAGGGATATCGGAGAGGCCTTTCTGCTAGAGATCACATTTTATACGGATGATGAAAATGACGATGACGAGGTCTCAAACAAGAACACTGCACCCAACATTTTTCTTTGCTTCTCTCCTGGAAGTGCGGTGGTCCTCGCACAACAGCGATCGTCGAGATCGCGCTTATTTTCCTGTCCAGAGCCTCGTACGTTTTGGGTAAAATTTGTAGCCATTTAGGGGAAAATAGAATGAATCAAACGAGGAAAGACCTGTGCTGAAATCTTGATGTCACCCGCTAGTGCATGAGCTGTATTATTCTTTGGTTGGAAAGAAAGCAGCAGCCCTATGATAAACTGTATTTCTTTTTTGTGGCATGAAAAGCACAGAGTCAAACGTTTTATTTATGTTATGATCTTTCTTATGGTGCCCTTCATTTCAAGGAATAGAACTTCAAGGCGATGCAACAGAAAAATCAGCATGTATTAATGTGCACTACATTCCGGATCTTAAAGGCAGACCCCCACCGACAGATCCTCACTCGGGTAAGAAAAACTGCAAAGGAGCACAATAGAGTCGAGATTAATGCGCTGTAATTAGAACTTACCTCGCAACAAGTTTCCGTCTCAACTAAACAAACAAGAACTTACAAAGCACACTGTAATAAATGACCTTGTTGCAAGATTAAATAAATGTCATGTTTAAATAAACAGCCTATATTCTTCAGCTAAGCTTGATAATAAGAAACTATTTTTCTCTCGTGTGCACACGAAAAACTCAAAAACCCCTTTTAAAAAATCACACACGAACGAAACGGCCAAAAATAACAAAAGCACCTCAGCGCTCCATTATGGTGTCGAAATCAGGTGACCCTGATGTGTAAGAAATCCGCCGATATTCATCACGTTCGGAGAGCACCTAAAAAAATGAAAAGCATACGTTATAACATTCCTGGTTTCCCCGTGTATTAAATGATCTATAAATAGAACATGGCGGAGTGAAACGACCGGGAGGGCATCATGCAGGTGGCTGTGCTGAGCCGTCGTTTCCAGGCACTGCCGCTCTGACACTCTAGGAAACTGTCAGGCGCTCAGTAAAGTGTTTCCCGGTGGTGAGCTAAACAACTATTACCGTGAAGCACGTGTGGGTTTCTTAGCATGTCGATAACCAGGTCATGCCCAAAGAATTAGGCAGGAACACTGAGGAAAACAGCTCACGGAACGTTCAGCTGCGCATAGCAAGTCGGTGCGAACTGGGAAAGTGCAGCTGAGTAATGACTTGCAAGCATCAGATGGGAGCGGTCAGCTCTCCTGTTTTTCTGTGACTAATATAACGAGTGAATTCCCCGTCGCACAGCAGAATGTTTCTGCTGAAAGGCTCAGACAGATTGCATTATTTTCGGTGGTAATTCTATTCATTTCTGCATGCATTAAAAACCATCTCCATACTATTGAAGCCAGTGGACATTTTCCTCTCTACTACAGAACAGAACATTGTTCATTCGTTATAGATAAAGACGAAGCTGACGATCACTATTTCCTGTATTATGCTATAATTACGTGTAAATAATGCAACGCGGGACACCAGACACCTAACAAAGATATAAGGAGCCAATATGCCTGGTAAGCAACATTCTAGGCAGAAATTATTTCAGAGCCACGTGCAATAACTTCCACGTGACACTTCATGCTCTTCAAATTCAAACTCCTACAGCTGCGTCAGTAATATTCGATAATCGTTTATCACCTGTTTCTGATGGCGTCATGTTCGTTTGTGTACTTTTATACAAGCATCTTAACTCTCACCTTGAAATCCGGTTTCTTTTCCAGATAATTGATTTAGCGTTTACACAATCATTAAAAATCGATCTTGTTTTCATTAGCACATGGTATAGCATAGTGCAGTGGTTACGTCACAGCCATCACGATTTCTGATTATATTCTTCAGGAGAGCACATAAATATTTTATTTGTGCCCGTCCAATACATAATAATTTGCTGTTATCAGAATCATATAGCGAATGCCCTTTTCAGGCGTAACATTGCGTAACGCATCTTGATGCAGTATTTTAGAAATACTAATAGCACCAGATTATCTGTGAGCCGTAGTTACCTTCCTTTAGTATGCAACATTCACAGAACATGTTCCTGGTATATCAATATGAAAGTGTGTTCTGCATCAAATCAGATCATCCGGTCCCACTTTATCAACTATGTATTCACAGACTCTTTAATCCACGTATATTTATTCTTATTGGTGCACGTTGCAACTATTTGCGCCTTATTTTTAAGGCGATGCTCCTTGCCTCATGGCGTAAAGGCGTTATTTAATTATGTGTGATAGAAAAGGATGGGAAAATAAACGTTCTTCATAGCATTGTTAATGTCCCCAGTAGTGGAGTCGAAAACTCGTTAAAATCCGTTATGTAGTTCTTGCCTTGTGGCGTTCATGCGCTCTGGTCAATATATATTGTGCACAACTGTAGTGCGACCCAACGAGACTATATATCGGTATCAACTTTCATTATTTCGCGCTAGAGAGTCTTTCTGGTAGCTTTCACTTTTTCTTAAAATTTCTAGCTGTAATTTTTTTATAGTAACTTGAATAAAGTGAAACAAAAAATCTGTCTGACCGCGTTTTCTTTATGGTGTGACAAATCTATTGCGAATGTTGTCGCAAGCCCCTTTATCTAAAAAACAGGCTTCATTGCCTACAGTCGTGCACACGGAGTTGTGCAAAAAAAATTCTAAAAAGGGTCCAGTTACGTAACTCATAGTTTAGTTAAGACAGATATGCTAGATTACTGCAACGACCATGACGACTGCACCGCGAAATCAAGTAACCTGCCGAACAACACCGCCATCACTGTAAAGGCTCAACATTGGAACTAAATTTGATGTGAATGATGTGCCACTCATTCAGTGTAGTCGCCCGACATGACGTGAGAGAAATTGGTTCACATAATGGCAGTAATCACCGCGAGCTGAAAACATTGATCTTTATAGAGACTCACTTCAGTTACTGCATTTATTACTGTTTTTTAATATGGTAGCATTATATTAACGCCGTCGCAGAAGCGATCCGCCGAACATGCAATGGACAAAATCTATACTGAACATTAGCAAATCTGATTCTCATTAGATACATCGTCGCTCTAGTGCACACAACTAATGAGAAGGAACGCACATTTAGTTGTCGTTTATACTGCTATGCCCTCTTGTACGAGCCTTGCTCTAATTTCGAACAGTGGCATGCAACCTTAAGAGCCAGTCATATGTCCCTTTCCCCATAAAGACATACGAGCGATCTCTTTCAGTAAAACGGAGTTTTTGCAGTGCTATCCTCCCAGCTGTGTGCTTTTGTTTCTCTTGGTTCGCATATTCGCTATACAGCAATAACATAGTCAATGTAGTTTGATGCACTCGTTCATCCTTATGCACTGTGCAACAGAAACTCTCGATACAATCAGCAGCGCTTAAGCGTCACAGTTCCGATGAAAACGAAGCTATAGCTTAATCGCTAAGTTGTTTTCATCCTATATATGACCCCTGGCGCCAGGCAGACTACAAAGTACAAAATGTGAGCACAGGCTCTAAAGAAGTGTGGAAGACCTCCTCGCACCGGTATCTCCGCTATTTACAGGCTTCAGCCGTGCACTGAATACAACTAGGGGCATGAAGATATGCATCGAGAAAATATCAGCCCTGCCAGTGTGCCGCTGATAAACACAGAGGGTCGCAGAATATAAAGCACACGTTTAGTGCCACCGCTTTCAATCCACACCACGTTTCGGTCACAGTCCCTTCGGTCAAGAGCCAATTTGAATTCGTCTGACGCGGAGGTCACGCCGATACGGAAGCTTTCTCATTCGTCCGTAGAAGCAGTCACTATAGCCATAAAGCAGTGCCGTCGTGGAAAGCGAATTAGAAGCGGCTGCAATCTGCAGAAGACTGCCCATACATTTTTTGCGGAAGTGTGCGAACCAACCATTTGTGTGCCGCGAGTACGACATGCTGCTCTTCATTATATTCTAACAATTTTGTTGCGAAACAAGCAAGAAAAATCATTGACACTAGGAGAGTATCAGTAGTCGTATCAAGTCAGTGAATGTCTACCACCCTATAAATGTGATTAAATTATGAGACTAACACCTAAGAACTTGTAATTAAGAGCCAACTGAAGCAATGCTGTATTTATCCTAGACGAGAAAAAACACTCTAGTGAGGTGGTAAAACGTAAGAAACGAATTTCATCGTCTCACTGTTCATGCGACCTATTTCTAAACCTCTACTGCATCAAAGGCGGGCGCAGCATAACCCTAAACTCAGAACAAACAACAATATTTGAATGACATGTCGAAGACTTCCATCAAGAATTCTTTTTTAAGAAATGTTCCCAGAAGGCACTTCTGGCTATACAGTTATGCTCAGAGAAATCGTTGGCCATCTTGTTATCTGTAAAAGGTGGGAGATCCGTTATACTAAGAAGCTGGTGCTTATGTCTTTCTTTTTTGTAGCTAGCATGTGTTCAAATCCACAGACTCTTTATTAGACTACGTCTCCTAGGCGTAATTTAGACAAGTACAGGCAAATCAGTTTCACAGCACATGAAAAGATGAAACATCACTGTAGATCATGCGCGTTCTCTGTCGTTGTCCCCATCTTGTTCGCGCTGCGACAAATCCTTGTATTATGCAAAAAAGCTTCTGGGCCAATATGATTTCCTGTCTCTTTCATTACAGCAATGACAAGCTCTCGAAAACTATCTTCAACAATGTTCTTGGAATAGCTCGTGCATGTTCATGCCAAATAGCAGAAAGGATCAAATTCCTGGAACCATCCCTCGACTATATTCAAGCCGTCGATGGGAAAGACGCATCCGTCACTGTCGCCAAGCAACGCGTGTGCTCGGATAAATATTTCAACACCACTTTCGTTCTTGATGCTTTCGACGAAAACCAGAACGTGAGCACAAATTGCGACAGCGCGCTTAACTCACAACAGAGAAAGGTGACGCATCCTTTTGTATGCTTAACTGCAGTGCGAAATCATCGCTCCATAAAAATATTTTTCCTTTGGCTATCTCTTTTTGAGAAATTCTTACTGCTTAAAAATTTGAAGAAAGTTCACGTAAATTTTGACGTCTGGACACTGATTTCATGCTGGGAAAATTTTTGCTTTTGGATACACTTAAACCTGCTATAAGCACTTGCTTGATATCTTATTCACTGCTGCTTACATACATATGGCATAACTAAATTAAAGCATTGTATGTATTTGTATATGAAGAAAATGAAGATTAGTTTTACGAAGATGGAAGGCGCAGTAACTGTCCGACTTCAATGTGGACACCTCAACCGCGCCGTAGGCGAAGGAAGGTGGGAGTTAAAGAATGAAGTGAAAAACAGGTGCCCTAAGTATGTATACGGCGATCAAAGTTCGTAGCTGTAATATGGGATGCATGTATAATGGGGATATAATATAAAGGAAATGAACACGTTTGCAACAGGGACAGCCTGAACACCAAAACCAAAGTTTAGTTCATTTCCTGTGCGCTTGAGCAAGTCATTTTGTGAGGGGTTGGGCGGAATTTCAAATGTAATCATATAAGGCAGGAAAACATTTACTGGGAAAATTTTCACTTGTCTTACTCCACAAATTTCACTTGTCTTAGTCCTCAATCATACCAAGCTTTTGACTGCTATATGTGCTAGAGAGCCCCGCTAGACAGCTTACAAGCAAACCCCTTGGGCTGCATACTATTTTCTTGGGGCTGTACTTCAATTTTATGTCTAATTTTTATGTAACCGACCACTTGGTGCAACTTGATACGGCGAGTTTAAGGACAGTAAAAAAATGAGAAGCAAAAGAAGTTACGTGATGTATCAGTCAGTCTTGATAGATAAATTTAGCTCCAGGCACTGGCTTTTAGACCTACAGGAGCGGGAAGGGTCAGTTGCTTTTGTGACCTCGTGGAAACTGTTACATTTTGGTGCTTGAAATACTTAACGTTCTCTAAGTTTCGCAGAGTTTGCTAAATTTGTCAATTATCAGCCTACCTCTTGCGCACGAAGACAAAACAACCATAATTATAATTTGAATGTAGTAAGCCACCAGTAAGCTTGCTTGACGCGCTTAAAACCTAACCTTCAATCTCCAATTCCCCACAGGTACACCGATTATGTGAGTGTCGGTGCAATTTTATGCGCGCATTGTGCCAAAAGCCTATACTGCGGCGCCATTCGACGACAATACTGTGTTTGCGTGGTCAACAAAACATAGTTTCCCGGATAAAATGCAGCACTATCACTTAGGCGGGTCGTAAACATTGCGTGCTAACAGGCGCGCTTCCAGAGACAAAATTTATCTGCGGTGTTAAGAGTTCTGCGGCACCAATAGAACACAACTCCTAGGAATCTTTTTGTTACTGGGCGGCGGTTAAACAAGGCAGTTGGCTGGCTTTTTCTCAGTAGAGCAATTTTCTCTTTGGTTTGCGTATACTGGTTCTGTTTCTGATACCTTGCGTACCACCGCCAAACATCCGCTGATGCAGTGCAGGTGATGTACGGAGTATACCGGTGATCTATGGGGCTATGGGCAAAGAAGTGCACTAGGAACAGTCTTTGTACCGGCAGGAGTTTCATTGTATTGCCTTTGGTGAAAATACCTTTTCGCTAAAAAATGCAGGAGAAGGGCCTTTGCGTTTCGTGGGTCTTGATATGTGTGCCATGTACTTCTACAAATTGCAGCGAGATGCGCGTCGCCGATTTCAGTTGTTTTGCTGTTTTCTTGTGACGTGGAGTAATGGGCCTTAAGCAAGTTTTTCTCTATATTTCCTTTTCACCGCGGGTTTTCAAACGCCAGCCAAAGTTTCGGTACTTCTATTGATGCAAACTTCAACTCGGCTTGTAACAAGGTCTCGAGAACTGCTCGTGCCTCATTATGAAAGTAAAATACATCATAATGTGAAGCGTGCGCGTGACGTTCAGCGCGCAAACGCTTGAGTGAGTCCTAGGCTTCTACATGAGGCGTACTTTTTATTAGAGAAGGGGAACACATTACTAGTTTACTTATGTAATGTAAACAACGGTTCCATATAAATCTCGCTTTTGAGCATATTGCGCTGTTTTCAGCGGTATTCGACGTTATGACAAGGTATTAGACAAGGTACTATTGAGAGATACTGTCTACAAGCAAGCTTTGAAAAACATGAGTCTACGCAGGTGACAAGCACTGTTAACGTCAGTGAAACCTTTGTGAAGAAGCTGGTCTCCAAAGTTAGCTGTTCCATAATTATAAAATGCGCAAGAGGACGACAGCCAAAATTGAAGAACAGAAGAAAAAAAGAGGGAGTCATATGGCTGTGGGCGGCAACTCATTATCTCCGCGTTTGCAGCATAGATTAACGGTAATAATTAGGAAAGTTGCTGAAAGTTCATCTTCAACAACAGCCCAAGAAAGGCAGGCGCGACACAAGCAAAGTGAGAGCGCTTGCCCTGTTTCTGTTTGTTTATGTCACGTGTGCCGAACTTGCGCTGTTAGAGATTTACAACAAGTTCCTATTGTGTGTTTCATTTTAAAAATAGCGATATGGAGACCAAAAGGGTGACAAAAACTCATAACTGGGTCAATTTATGGTACAAGATTTATACAGGATTCTTTTTTTTTTCTGAGAGCACTTACATGTCTCAAAAACAAGGGGCAAGAAACGGAGATATGGAGGAAATGGGAGGTACACCGCGCTATAAGATATAAAATGATTTCATGTGGTTTTTGTCCTTCCACAAATACAAATGGTGTTCACACGCACTATGTATGAACGCACTGTACGCATTCATTGAGAAAAGCGATTTCTACGCCTTTCTGTCGGCGATAGCTAATAATTTTTTGCGCTTCCACACTCGAAGTTGGGGTTTGTAGGGAGTCTGACGGCGACAGCCGCAAAAAAATGCTGTGAGGGTTGCGATAGACTTAACAAATGTAGATAAGAAAGTACTTGTGGCGACCATGCGTAGAGTGGGGGAGGAGCGCCATCAAGAGAAGCAGACAGAACGGAAGAAAATTAGCCGGGGCAAAGAAGTACATAAAGTTAGCTAATCTGTGGTTAAGTGTGAGGTGCCCATGTGAGTACAGGGACCGTGCACTGACTGAATGCATTGTATGATGCGGGTGGGACGGCTAACACATTCCCATGAAAGCACTCACCGAGTTTAGAGGAGGAACAGGAACCCAAAATGAGACGGTCAGCATTTGTAATGTACTGCAAGCGTTGAAGGCAGCGAGGGCAGGTGCCGGAAGGTCAGCGTACATAATAGGCAGGGGGTAGAATTGAGTATGGAAATTAAGACATAAGATTAGGCCCCAGTGCGAAACATGAAACTAAGTGAACGCTGGTTAAATAAAATAAATGCGTATGTTAACTGCAGAACATGCTGAATATGATGATGGATTACTAACCCTGACCAAACAGAGTGGAGTGAAAGGTCGTTCTGCGATTTCTTTCTCAAGAGAGAACCAGTCTTCTGGCAGCAAGATACTTAGAAGAAGCAGCCTTCTAGAAAAACAAGGGAACAAATGCATTTCCTTGCTGAACCGAAAATAAATGCCTTTCCTTTCTTCGTCATGGTAATAAATCTTTTCCCTTTATCTTCAAAAAACATTTTCATACACGCTAACCCGACCGCGGCGGCTGCGTTTTTATGGAGGAAAAACGCTAAGGCGCCCGTGTGCTGTGCGATGTCAGTGCACGTTAAAGATCCCCAGGTGGTCGAAATTATTCCGGAGCCCTCCACTACGGCACCTCTCTCTTCCTTTCTTCTTTCACTCCCTCCTTTACCCTTCCCTTACGGCGCGGTTCAGGTGTCCAACGATATATGAGACAGATACTGCGCCATTTCCTTTCCCCCCAAAACCAATTATTATAATTATTATTACACGCTACACCCAGTAAAGTGGGCAAGTCGAGGAGGAAAAAGTCTCTCACCACTACACATTGCGGGCACCGAAACACACCAGGTATTCACAAAGTAAACGATGTTCAGTCACTTTCGAAAACATCTGAAGTTGCTGTTAGCACCACGGAAGAATAAAGGTGTATATATCAATAATTTTTTACTCAATAATGAGTGCTCTACTTTGTATATATTGTATTTTGGTACTCGTTCTTGTTTGTTGATTGCTTTTAACCAGTTTGCCGTGACCAATATTTTACACTGCAGGGGTATATAATAACTAAAATGCAACTTTCTCAACAAATAACATTCGTAGATAGAGCACACGGCAAGGTAATTGACGAAGTGTTGCCAGATGTTCACCACTCTTAATAGGCAGCGGCTCATAAGCATCTACAAACTTTGAAGAGACACACAAGCAGCTTCAGTGCGACTCATCTACCCTTTTCCTCAAACCCACCTTTTACGTAACAATGCACTGAATGGAAATATAGAAAGCAGAATGATTTATAAGGACTGTATATTTGCGATAGTGCAGCAGAACAAGCCAAAGTACAGTTCAAAAGAACATCTTGAGTGCTGCCTTGCATTCACCTTCTTTATGCTGTTTATTGTTCCACGACATCGCTAGTAGCACTCTGTGAGCATAAACAGGTAATGTTTATTAGTTGCACTTGCTGGCTTAAGATTTCGCGTAATGTTCAACAGGAAGCATAACGTGACTTAAACTCCAGCAGCATGCTTGCTATCAGCGTCCAATCTAGAACATTTCGTTAAATTCCTCAGCCTTCTCTTTCATTTGTGTTCCATTATATCCGGTAATCTATAATGCTGCTCGGTATGACCAAGGTTTCCTTTATATCCAGGTCACGTAATGTCCCTTCTGCCTAAGAAGCAGTGCTGCGGTTCTTATTTCTCGCAAGTATTGTAGTGCCTTTCTTTAATAAAATAAAACAAATCAAAAGAAAAAATGGGCGCCGGCCATGGCAACTGCACTCTGCAATCTTAATTACGTGAGCTGCATCCGGCGGAAATAAAAGAGAAAGAGAGAATATAGGGCGGCGAAATACTCTAGAAGAGATGGCAAGAAAGAATATGGGGAGAGAATATCTACATTCATTCGCAATTCATAAATGTTTGAGTGTACGTGTGCCTACAGCTAACTATTAACTCCGGAGAGAGAGAAGAATACATAACAAGCAGTGATAGAAAAGAAGCTAGTTGGTTTTGCATCTTGGTTTTAGCGTGCTACTAGACAACAGCTCATTACAACACTTTTATTGTATAGTGTAACAAAGATCCAGCATATGCGCACATTTTCTTGCTTTTACAACTGACCATTTTTGCCTGCAAAGTATCCGATAATTTTTTTTTTCCTACGAAAGAAGTGGAGCGACCTGCAGATTCTATGGTTCCTTGCTATTTGGTTTTTTTCTTGTAGTAGGGAACGCTTGTACGCTTTCGCTTTAATAATGGTAGAATTGAAAGTTGACAGATTTCTGCTAGTTAAATCAACATTGTCGACTACGAGGGACAGTGGAATCGTGGGCTCCGCATAAGCTTTTTTCCGTCTGGCTGGGACTCCTGAACGTGAACCCAGTTCACAGCGCAGGGGCCTTTTTTCCAATTGTTTCCATTGTAATTTTACATTCACGAACAGCGCTTAAGAAATCTCATTCAGTTTCTCATGAATTTGGCAAATGAGAAGCAAGAGAACGCCTACTTTTTTTGCGCACCTTCTTGCTTTGGTAATACGCCTTAAGCGTTTTGAGTGGGTCAGTTAACCGAAATAATTTAATCCGCGTCGTCCGTCCATCTGTCACAGAAGGCTGGCAACGAACGGAACAGTGAGTTGTGCTCATTTTCCTTCGCGTTGGCGAATTTTGGGAGAGTCTTTACTCGGCTTTGGGCTGAAAGAGTGCGTCAGTGAGCGAAAGCGTTGGATCTGAAGATTTGCCACTCATTTTGGCGAAAAAGACATTGCTTCTGCTTAGACGCCTCATATTCGAGAAGCATTGTGCGAGTTTTAAAGATGCCTTCGCGAAGATGTGTCGGAAAAGTGCCCTGCGCATGGTTCAAGTAAAATTAAACTGCTGACTTTTCAAGCGAATTTAAGATCTTTTCCACGATTTTCCTCATATTGCATTTGGAGTTGTTTTCAGTGCTAATGGGCAACATTTTCTTCAGTCGTTTTGCTTGTATTCTTATCAGAATGGCTCATCTGTCGCCTCACTCTTGGCTTCCGAATACGACCGAAGCTATCGAAACTCAGCGTGACATGGCCACAAGTTATTCCGCTATCAACTCACCTCTCGACAGCTGAAAATAACGCTTTTTTGTGGGCGTGTGTGTCCACAAGTAACAGCACTGCGCCACAAGCTTTCATTATTGACCGTAGGCCGCGAATCCTAAAAGTAAACAATGCTTCGAATCAAATGTCCACTTATGACCATATGGCATGGTTGTTAGCGACTTCTTTCCAAGCGCGTTGTAAGCGCTCTGTTGAGCCGCTAAGCCATCCGACTTCAGTGAATTATTCGCAAACCCTGAAATTCGATGGAATGCGGTTAGCGCCCAAAGTTGTCACGGCGGATAAGCCCTCTGGTTAAACTTTAAAATGCGCAGCAGAATCCCCGCATTTAAAACATGGAGACTCGCGCAGCCAGTCACAAGCTTCCCCGCAGGCTAGTTCTACGTCCGTTCCAAACTTCCGGAAGATGCACGACCATGCACGACCATGCACGACCTGTCAGAGGCGCATGTTGTTGTTTGTAGCCACGTCGCAACTTAAGCCGGCTGGTGACGTTGATTGCATTTCGCCCCTGACGCTAACACTTCCAGAATTTTTTTGCTTTGCCTTCGCCTGATTCACTGCAGCCTAAGTCCGCCGTCCTTTCCGGGTTTCCCTTCTTTCCCAACCTTCGGATAACGCAGCAGTAGGTTAGACGTCTGCAAGCAAAATGATTTATTTGTTGTGTTAGCATTTCAGGAAAAGTGAACATCGGGGTAAGCTAACATTTTGTGACGTGAAACGAGCTTGGAATGCATCAAATCGCGCCATTTTTTCGTTTATGCTTTTGCTTTCTCGCCTATTGATCTCAGAAAAAAACCTCAAATACCAAGATTCCTCCCAGTTTTTATCATTAGTGTAAAAAAGTTGCCATTCACGCACTGAAACAAGCAAACAAAATTATCGCTCAACTTTGTGGGCCTGCCAGTGTCACCTCTTTAATAAATGTTCCTTGCAAAGCAAAAAACAGTTTTCCTGGGCTTTAATCGGATTTACTATTTAAAATAAGTTTACCATTTACTTGGTATTCCAGGTTATACTCGTAACTAATGCGCGAGTCATAGTTGCTATAAGTTTGTCGCTGTTTCGTATCAATTACTTTTCTGTATATAGATATACAGACCCTTTGTATGTCATATCGAATATTATGAATATTAGTATGTTCTTCTCGTATCTAACAAACCTAAGTATGCCACCTCGAATATGAAGAATTTTCGTTTGTGGGCCTCTAAAGTACGAACTTAGTGTGTTGACCTTTGATATAACGAACCTAAGTGCTCCACATCGAATGTAGCAAACTTTAGTGTGTCAACCTCGTATATAACAAACGTTGGATATAACGAACGTCCCGAAGCAACACATGGGCTATGGGAGGCGCCGTAGTGTAGCGCTCCGGGGCGGTTTAGACCACCTGGCGTTCTTTATTGTGGACTGACATCGCAAAGCACAAGGGCGTTTTCGCATTTCGCCTCAATCGAATTATGGCTGCCGCGACAGGATCGAACCCGTACTTTTGAGATCAGCATCCAAACGCCAAAGCCGCTAATCCACCGCGGCGAGTATAGTAGAAGAAAAGGCAAATGGACTGCATGTTTGTGCTGCAGTGTGCCAAAAAAATCTTCTGCAAGCTTGCGTCTATGCATTATTGGACTGCCGGCTTACACCGACAAGCCAGCAGTGACCTTAAAGGGCAGTAATTTGAGCAACTTCCTCATAATATATGGTTCAAATAGCTCGTAAGAGTCGAACAGACGGTGAAATAATACAATGACAAGTCCTTGTGTTTTTTCTTCATCCGTTTGACTTATTACGCGCTTTTTTACCTTATTTACTTGTCCTTTGCCTTTCTACGGCCGCCGCAGTGGCTCATGGGTTATGGCGCTCGGCTGTCGACCTGAGAGACGCGGGTTCGATGCCGGCCGCGGCGGTAGAGTTTCGATGGAGGCAAAATTATAGAGGTTCGTGTACTGTGCGATGTCAGTGCACGTTAAAGAACCCCATGTGGTCGAAATTTCCGGAGCCCTTCACTACGGCGTCCCTCATAGCCTGAATCGCTTTGCGACGTTAACCAACCAAACATTTCTACGCGCTTTTTCAAGCACACATTGAATTGAAAGCCTTCTTCGTGACTAGGTAGCTTATAAGCGCTCTAGTTTTCAATTTTTTTTTCAGTTTTCACAACCTAGTTATTGCATCCTATGGAAAGAGTGGCTGGATAAATATTCGATTATGTTACACAATACGGAGTTTCTTATATGTGTTAAAGAGAAGACACCTAAATGGCAATAAGGTGCAGTGCTCTCTACAGTGAAACAACTCTCGATTTTGCATAATGTCGACAGGTTGCCCTGCTACAAAAAAATTGGCCGTTATTTTGCGCCAAGATGTGGAAGGTATTCAAAAGTGGCTGAGCCGTTCATTTGGTCTCGGATCAGAAGCGTGTGTATTTATCCTTACTGAAACATTTATATAATTACCTATGTAAAGTAACTTTCCTTTCCACTGACCTTTGTGCATTACAAGAAAACACATCTTTATACTTGTTGTGTTTATTGCGTTTTCGTTCGTTGTACTTTGGTTGTTTGGCGCATCAATTTCGTGCATTTTTATACTGGTGCTTACTTTGCTTTGAGTGCTTCTCTCTCAGTGGTGCTGCCTAACTGCTTGTTCTCACCGCTGCGGACTCGCCAGGCTCTCTGTTGGCGGCTCTTTTTCTACGACTCGTCTGTCAATATCGCGCTGGATGCAAAAAAAGAAATCAGTTTATTTGAAGACCGAAGCTAGGAGCACATTGCCATCGTGTTATGACTTGAGAACACAGCACATGGGGCATTTTAACAACATATAGTTACCTTAACCAGAAAAAGTCGCCTTTAGCTTCACGGCTGTTTACAGCTTTAATGTGTTTATGGGTCTTGAAAAAAGTTCGAACATATGCTGTTTCTAAGGTTTTGCGAGCCCATTCCTTAATATGTTTGTTTCTTTGTGAAGTTCCAAGTATCAGAGTTTTTGAATTCATTACAAACGTATGGGCTGTATTTTATATGTCGGTGAAGTAAGATATAGTAAATTATTTCTGAATATACTTGGCCATTGAAGTACCCGCCAAGCGGCACTAACGTTTTTGTTAAGAATTTCTTGAAATTACAACATCAAATGCAACAAAATTCAGAAAAGAGGACAACTCATACTGCAAAGCGGCTCTGTATTTGATCCTTGGCACTGAAGCATTCATAGCTCAGTAATGACAAAGAAGGATTACAGGGGCGCCTTGAAGTTTCACCACCAGCAAATAACGCATCACTCGCCGCAAAGGTTGCCTGTTGAAATTTGAATGTTCGGTAGCTCTCTTTATGATTGGATGCCTCCGGTGTTTTTTTTTTTTTTTTCAGTTCCACATGTTATTTACTTCTGCAACAAAGCATTACACTGGATTAAAAATGAGTTCTGTTGCATCCTGATTTTAATAACCAATACGGAGATGAAAGTAAATAATAATTTTACTGCTTACAACGACTATACAGCGCCACGGAACGTAACGAAGGAGATTAAGATTATTAGTTAGTAACTGTTAGTCCAACACTTTAACCACAACACAGATGCAAGTAGAGCGAAATGCCCAGCGCAGCGACCGGGAACGAGAAAGTCGCCGCTCGATATGCCATTTCTGAGGTTCGCATAAAATGGCATTCCAGTATCCAGAAAACGCCAAAATTATTTTGCCTCACTTAAAGTCTTACTTACGAGGTTGTTACGCGAGCTTGCTTGCGACGGCTTCGTAAAGAATAATGCGAGGACTCTGCGCTGTCATAATAGCTCTCGATTGGATCATTATGGAAGGCGTTGTATAAACGACCCAATTTCGTGGGTGAGTTACGTGCTTTTCAGCTAGCAGGAGAATATAACGCTAAGAAATGTAAGATAACTGATAGAGGGGTGCTATTACGGCGATGATTATAAGGGTTTCTTTTTGTGTCACGCGGCTTTTGAAGCAGATTAGGAACGGTTATTATGAACAGACTGTCAGTATATGAACCGAGATAGCAAGGAATTTTTTTTGTAGCTTCAAAACAGAAACGTTTTCAAAACCAAGCAGTTAGAGTAATGACACTTCGGCTATTGCCGTCTCCCTCAGCCCCACTTTACTTTCATGTAAATACCTTGCGTTTTCTAAAACTTTTACTTAAAGGCCATCGGTAATCATGTACCGATCATTAAATCGCGAAATTCGCGATGAAGCGCTCCCCACTGGTGATTCTTTATGGTGACATTTGCACAAGTAAGGCAAGTTCTTCTAAGCTCTTTAATTTTCGATTTCCTAAAGTTAGAACTAACAATAAAATAATTTGCTGCTAAATTTGCTGGCATATCTCTTCGGAACACTTTTTCTTTTTAAAGTGGAACATCATATGCTATGCGATCACTTGAGTCTCATTAAAAAGTATTTTACGAATAAATGAACTATTTCTAAATGAACTAATTAGACTTTTTCTTCACAGCGTTAGGCTTTTAGCTTTCGCTTGCTGGTTTGAAAATTTAATCAGTGTTCTTATGTTATCCCTTGTTTGTTCATTTTGTACCACCTTGTGATGTGCTTAATGTCAGGAGCACAGCCCCAGTTTTCAATTTGGAGCCTCCTAGTTCAATATGTACTACTTAACCAATGTAACTGTATGTTCTGTTCTGTGCTGAATGCATTTAACACTTGAAGCTTTGATTTCAAACATTGTTGATTGTAAAACCATTCATTGTGTTCGGTCTCGCAGAAACCACACGGAGTAGAAGGAGTTGGAGCTGTAGTCAACTGTTCAGGAAGTCAATTCTAAAAGCCTTCGTTATAGAAATAGCACACCGTTATATAACCTGCCGTCTTTAAGTGCGAATTACCTGGTATGTTCGACGGCTGATCCTTTAACGTATTCTCTTCCTTTTCAAGCCTCTCAAAGCTGTAGCGAGACACTATATGCATTGTAAGAATACGAGACGGTTAAAATTCTTGCAGGAAAAAACCCTCTTCCAGTAAAAAGTCAAGTAATGCTTTAGAGCTGACGGTGCCGCATGCGACGCGTACGCGTCTGGTGAGTACAGCCCCAAACCATATAACTTACGGTTTTGAAATTCACTGTACGCGTGCAAACAAAAACGTCTACAGGGCATCGGCTGGGTCACGCAATCCTATAAATTATTCGAAAAAAAAATCTTTTGCCAAGGCTTCCCGATGTCAGCATCAGAGTTCCAGAATGCGTCGCATCGCAGGCTCAGCGCCAAGGTTGATGACACAAACATGCCACGAAGGGTCATAAGCTACGGCGTTGTCTCTGCAAGCGCGAGGTTAGTGTTGCGACGACCGGTCGTGGCACCCCCGATTTGATGCAAAAAACATGCACGATCTATCTGCACATGACTGCAATGCACGTTAGCAAAACCCAGTGGGATTGAAATCAGTTCTGAATGGAGGGAGTATAATGCACTCTGTACGTGTTTGGTAGGCTGCTAGCCCAAGAACCCTAGTGCATGTGGGTTGGACACACTCATCTAGGCATGCCACGACTTTTCACCTTTCCTCCTTCTCTTGTATGCCTGTTTTCACTGCGTCTTTCACGTGTCCACTTATATGGACACAGCTACTGCGTCTTTCCTCCATTCAGAACGTTTATCTTCCTTCTTCAAAGATGCGTGTCTTTTTTAACTTCACATAAATACAACCCAAAACTTCTATTTGATAGGCATGTCATTTGCGAGAAGCTGCACTGTGTGGAGCACTGTTACATGTGCTTGTCCGTTGCATGAGAAAGGGGAAACGCATGTAAATATCTTTGCTTTCACTGCCACTTGGCCATCGCTTTCAGCCATTCTTGTTGAAGCGGTCACCTCTTGTTATGTGTAAGGAACACGCATGCATGCCTCGATAAGCTATCAGTTAGCTTTTGTTTCAATGCAAGAAAAGGTACTCTTTGGTATTGAACATTAAGACATAAACTGCGTGTTCTGTTTGCGTTGGACATAGACACGCTGCACTCAACATAGCCCGGCTAAACAAACTGATTCAGGCAAAAATCTTGCGCTCAAATCACGACTGTCTATGGTACTTTCTTTCCTTCTCAAGGCTTTGTGTAGCTATGGGATGTACTGCATACATAATAAAAATATGTCTTCAAATTTTGTAAATTCCAGTGACAGCATGAGAGGTTGAATTCATTGTCTTTGTGATTTCTAACAATTTAGCATCTGCCAAATCCGAGCAACGCCATGAATCACCGTGTCAGTTGTCTTCTCTTGAAAGGCTGAAGATACGTCTGCGGGAATTATTCGCTCTGATACGTCAAAAAAGGATTAAAGACGATATCAGCACTGCATCGGGATATAGAACCAGCACTGTATCCGCAAATAGATAAATCTTAGGTCTTATTTTAACATTGCAGGAGAAAGAGGCAAATAAAATGTTATCATTGCTTTGCGGCCCAAAAATATATGCCAAAAAAATGTTTGCCATGGGTAACAGGAGAAAATTATAGATATCTATGTGCCAAAACTAAGCGGTACGTTTAGAAGAACGTGTCTTCGATGGTCCCAGATTAATTTATTGCATATGGCTGTTTATCATATCCGAAAAACTAATTAATGCATCTGCTTTGCACTCTGGCTCCATCTAAGTGTCAACGGCATGGTCATAATTGAACGCGTGATAATGGGCTCTACAACGTAGTGACACAACCACCAGGTTCCCTGATTCAGGTGAGTAACTAAACCTGCGCAAAAAATGAAGTGGTCTTTTCTTTTACCTGCTAATCAAAAAATATTCTCGGGGAGTTTTTTTTTTAAATTCATTTTTATCAACCCGCACGTGTTGAAAGATTGGGTGAGAAAATTCTGAGAACTTTGAAGTTTTCGACCACGAACGTTGGTGCATTGTTTTGGGCCAGTACGTTCTCCTGTCTTGATGTTATCTGGTAACGCAAAATATGCATGCGGCTCTCTCTTTTACCAGCGCTGCATCCTCTCACCACATTTCATTCGTGAGAAACCTTTCATTTTAAGCACAAGTAAAATTTTACCGAAATAACTTGTCTTTGCAAAAGAAGTCATTTCCCAACAACATATCCTCAGCTGTACATCGATTAGATTAAAAAAACGATACATTCCTCCGCTTTGCCCGTTTTGTTTTCTCACAGCCTGTACGTGACCACGGCTCTATGGCCACTGTTGTAAAATGATTAACTCCCGATTTTTTCCTCCAACATTTTCCCTTTGGTTTGTTATACATTTGAAGCTGAAGCTGGCGAATGACATTACGTTATCTCCATGAGCACTCATGTCACTTGCGCTAGGTACAAACAGTAAAGAAGCGAACGAAACATTCTGCAAACACTTCCCCGGCAGTGCATATTATTAAAAAAAACTGATCAACACCTTTTTCGTTCTGTTTCTCATATTTGTTCTTCGTCTTGTATCCCTGCATTACTTGGAGCAACGACCACGTGTTGCGCCGAAAGAATAATGTTGCGCGCCTCATGCCGAGGCTCGCAAGTGCTGTACCAGAGAAAAAAACAAGGTCTATCTGCTAGCACACTGGCCGAGAAAGCATTAAGGAGCATGTGTTCTCTTCAGTATGCCGCAGGAAATGAAAGAAATATCAGACCACTCCGGCCCGTGTAGTCCGTACTGGGTACCAAAGTTTCAATCAATACGAGCAAGCTGCAAACGCTATATGTTGCTCTTGAACGAGAGAAAAGAGACTTCGAAGACGCCAGCGCCCTCTTACGCTGTTTCGTAACAGACAGAGGCTCGAGGAATCATCATTCACCAAAGCCTACCCCTATTCTTGCACAAAACGTACAGCTCCAAACCATACCGCCCACCCGAAAAGGTTGCAAGAGCGTCTGCATGAAGGTAAACTAAGTATAAACATTGAACGACGTCGTTTAGTCCTCGCAGGCGAGCGAGGTATTGCTCATTACTGCACCGGTACTAAGTAGTACTTTAAGCAGGTATTTATAGCGCCGAGTTTGGCGCGTTCTATAGGCCTGCTGAACTAAAGCGAGTCGAACGATAAGATACTGAGGAATGAACCCAGGCAAACACATAAGATTCTAGTGACGCAAGACTTTCGGCTGCTGCCACGTGAATGGCGCCAACCAACGAACTCAGGTGGAAACACCGAACTCTGTTCGATCCATGGGCTTACAACATACTAAATAACAAATTGTGCTTTCGTGCTCCAACACCCTCTTTCGCCATGCTATTCTGCCGTCTGACCATTGCTTCGATCGTTACTCCGATGCGGAGAAGACGTCAAATCTGTCTTAACCAACAAGCTTTGGTTCGCAAAAGAGCGGAAAAATGTTTGCAGAGTGCAATTTCTGTGAAAATCACGGCATTATGAAAGTGCGGAGCAATATAACCTCACATGTTGAGAAATATGCTTGCGTAATCGCTATTACGCGCCGCGTTTCGCTTCGAGTTCATCTGCTTCAGGTGTTGTCTATGTATTTAAATTTCAATTACACAAATACATTTTTGCTTGAATATGTGTTACACGTGGTGACAGTTGGGCAACACTGCCGCGTGGACCGCCTGCGAATAAGGCATACGAAATAGATGCATAAATGAATAGATTAATTAAAGGTGCACTAAAGAGGTTACGGAGCTCGCTTTTTCACCGCGGAAACTCGATCTACACGCTCAAAACTTTATTAGAAACTTCGAATCATTGTCTTGTGCGGCCTATTACCCTATTAAATCAGATTAAACGTTCCGGCTGCCGACTTTTTTTTTAACTGACCACCGACTGTAGGAGGAGTCAACCTACTCGTGGTGTGCCTTTCATCCAGTCGCGTGACGGCTTGCCACGCTGCCATCGGCGGAGTGATGCGTAGTAATACGCGGTGTGATCTGCGAAAGCAATGAGTCCACGCGTTTTTTTTTTCTTTGGGCCCAATTGGCGGCTATGTTGTCTGAGACTGAAACTATTTATTCTCGGAAACCTAAAAAAAACGAAATAAATGCGAAAACGAAGCCGCCACGCGGCTGGCTGAAAGGCAATCCGTTCACTGGTTGACTCCTACTCTCGGAGGTCAGTTAAAAAAATAGAAGGCGGCAGCCGGAGCGTTTAATCTGATTTAATAGGAAAATCGGCCGCACAACACATTAATTTGAACTTTCTAAGAATGATCGGAGCGTGAAGATCGATTTCCCGCGGCAAAAAATCGAGCTCAGATATTTCATTAGAGCGCCTTTAAGAAAAGTGTATTGAAAGTATATTGAAGTATATTGAAAGCCATCACTTACATTCGCAGGTTAGAAGACACGTGCTAATGGTACGTACAAAGGCACATACCAAAACATTCTGTGTTAATTAAGGATATTAACACATTTGTTTAAGAAAAAGGCCTACACACACTAATAGACTTACTTGAGTATTTAGCAGCTTCACCCTGATGTTGGTGCCGGTGACCTTTACCATAGAGTCGGTTCTAAACCGCACGGATGTATACAGGACCTACAGAATAAATAGGACATGCTTCGAGAAGTCACGTTTCGCCGCTGTCGAGTGCACCAGCTATGGAGGATTGCATAGCGCCCCAGCTAAATTGAACCAGAAAAGGTTTTAGTAGAAAAATTGAAGATATTAGGGGTTTATAATGGTCTGGTACTTCAAGCAGAACGAAAGACAGTTGTTCAGATAATGCCAGCTGCTCGTAGGAAGGGAAGCGAATGAAAAGATTATAATACCCATAAGTCCATTAGTTAGTTCCTTTGCCGCTATTTGCTTGCGACTGGCGACTCTGAACTTTCCTGGTTACAGGTTGCTGTCGTAGTGCAATAACATGAAGAAAAAGTGCAAGAATCGGCAAACATGAGGACAGTGAAGAGTCCTCAAAACGCCCGTACTACCGAATAAGCAGATTTCTTACAATAACTTGGAAAAAAAAAATCTATTAGGAAACTGAGCGTAGGGAACTGAGCCGACTAAAAGAGCAGAAATTCGCTTAGCTGCCATAAGTGGAGCTATGCGTTCAAAATTCGATTGAAAATATGTAATGACAGTAGCGGCAACACTAAAAGGTTTTCGCCCTGCCGTCAGCCATCGCGGAGTTTACAATACTTGAAGGTGACGGGGCCCTTTATCATGTGTCAGCTTCTGATAAAAATGAAGTACTCTCAGTATATGGCTTAAAAGGGCGGTGAAGGGGGCTCTAATAAAGTTGCGGCATGCCTGGGATATTGAAGCACGCCGCTTCACGAATAGTGTCCAGCAAGGGTTTTTTAAATGCGTTTTGTAGAAGCTGAGTTATCTGTACTTAAAATTTGAATTTCAGCGTCTTCGCGGCCTTTCCCTCTCTCGTCACTTTTTGCACGCTGGAAGGTAGGCGCTCCTTCGCAGACCCCCCTCAGAAGCGGAGCTTCCCGACCTGCCGGGGATAAGCGGATTATTGGCTGCGGCCACTGTAGCTGCCTGGCGTTTGCAAGTATCTAACCAATGGCCACCTCTCACCTTGTCTACGCAGATTCGGGGGACGGAGGAGGGTGCGAGCATGAAAAAGTCGCCGGGAAGGGCTCGCCAACTTTGACGCGTGATTGTGTGTCGTCTGCTGAGTGCAGAAGAGTATAATTTGGCTCTGGTTTTCATGGCAACGCAGTGCAATCATTAAGTGAGTTAATGTGCTCTCCCCGCAAGGCGTTTCAGAGCCCTTTTAAGAGAATAATGCCCAAAGCCGCATCAAACAACTTATTTTACAACTAGAATTAGTTGTTTTTTTCGTCTATGCCTTCTTTCTATCTCACCTGCGGTAAAGTAACTACGCAAACTACTTATTTATAATCAAGACTAGACTACCGTAAATACCGCTTTTATCGCTGGCGATGACAACATGCAGATAATGAAGATATATTTACGTACACTCGTACCTCGCTGCTTAATCCCAACGGCAGTCTTATTCTAACCAAACAAAAAAAATCAAGGTACCAGCTAATGGCTAGCGGTGACTCGTTTGCAACGAGGGCATATCATATCATCTGAATTATTTCTTGAAATCGTCCCGGTTTTTATCGAAAACCAAGATCGCAAACACTGGGAGCGGACACTTAAGCTCCGCCTTAAGCTTTAACGGGTTAACGTCCTTATATGAACAATTGGTCCTTCTCTACATAACAAATATAGATCTCTGGGAGTCCTCATACCATTCCTGGCACAGTGGTACTGCGGTTACGCGATGCGCCAATGCCCTCTGATGGCAGGCGCTGCCAATGGTGGGGCTTGTACGACCCAGGTTGCTGTTGCAGAGCAACCTCCGGCGATCAACCTTTAATTTAACGGTCACGTGCCACGGTGTGCAGTTTGCTCACAATCCGGTGGGCAGGTTGCAAGGACGGGATAAGGTCACGTGACCTAGACAGCCCCTCTGCCTTCTAGGTTGCTTCTCTGCGGATTTTTCGCGGATTTTTCGCTTCCGGTCAACGACGCTGGTGGCGGCGACGCCGGATTTTCTGCGCCACGAACTCCTTAACGCTATCGCGTTACGATGAGACTTACGAATGTCGGTTAAAAGAGCAAGAAGACGTCTAATATTTAATAAATTTAATGTGCAACAAACTCCCTCAGGTGTGCGGGCGTTTACCGTTAAGGGTATTGCGATAGTTCGTTTTCAGCAGATCTTTGCAATCTTTCGGCCCCTGAAGTTCCGATTTTGTTAGACTCCGTGCGTTTCGCCCAGCTGCTATACGCGCCGACAACATTTTCTGGCAACTAAGAAATGTTTCAAGAGCGGAGCATCTGCAATTTCATCCCTTCGCCAGAAGTTCAGCCGCAGGATGGCCGCCTGGCACGTTCATCGCTGCGGGGTTGCTTACAAGGATCTTGCTCCACTACATCGATGACGTGGCCAGCGCCATCTATGGAAGCTTCTTCGACCGAACGTTCTCGAAATACTTGTTGCAATAAAAGAAAGTGCTTTGCCGTGAATGCCCGTTGTTTAAAATGTGTAACTGTGCTAGAAATACGCTTAAATAACAAGTGTTTCCAGTGCACTGTGTTTCAAGAGGAAACTTTAACTGCTGCCGGCGGGGGCTGTTTCGCTGTGTAGAGCGAAACGACGCGTTTCGGCTCGTACCCTCCTTTCTATTGCCAAGAAAAGTTGCCCCGGAGTAGAGTGCAGTCAACTTATATAATATACGGTTAGACTGAACGCCTAAATTAAAACCAAAATGCATGTCACACACCAAGTAAGCCCACCAAGCAAGCCTTCCATTGTGACCGCAGTCATATACAGGATGTTTCACCTAAGACTTTACACAATTTTTAAGAACACGCATTTTGAGGTAGAAGAGTGTTTTTTTCGCATAGGATGTCCGCGATCTTGTACATTAGAATACAGCTAAGATGAGCTGACTAGCCAGCCGGTTAACTAATACTGAACAATTAACATTTTAACTATTACTCTTAGGCTCCTTTATTATTGAGAGGCGAATAGCCATCCGCAATTAATATCCATATCAGTTTTTAGAATATGAAAAACGCGGTTAACCTCGGTGCTGTGGCCCAACTAATTTGAACCATTTCGACGAGTTACGCACACTGAAAGCTTGGTTTGCCTTCAAGCTTCTCAAAAGCGCATGCATGTTAGAGCGATGTAGCCAGTATTTGCTGGCCCACAGCACCGAGAGTAACTGCGTTTTCGAAATTCTAAACACTGATATGAATATGAATTACGGTAGGCTACCCGCATCTCAATGTTTAAGGAGGCTAACAGCAATAGTTAAAAAGTTAAACATTAATATTATTTAACCAGCCTGCTAGTTCGCTCGTCTTAGCTGTATTCTGGTGTACGACACCGCTGACAGTGCTATAACGGAAAAAGCGCTGTTCTACCTCAAAAAGACTGTTTTTAAAAATTGTGTAAAGTCTTAGGTGAACCGCCCAGTATATACCCTGATAGACAAGGACAAGTGGTACACGCCGCGCACGCACGAGCTCCATGCCCAATTTACGAACACCAAAAACAGGCTACTGAAAAATTCGTCTACACGAAGCTGGGAAACTGGGCTTATAAGGACGTGTACAACGTGTGTGTGTACTCCGCTTGTGACGCTACATTCGTGTGAGTTTCAGTTCACATAACAGCTGGTTCGTGCAAAGGCACCCAGAGCTGCCCTTCTTTGTTTACTACATCACATCGCGTTGTATCACGAGAAACAATGGAAATTTTAAGTAAACAGAGCAAAGAGCTGCTGGACTAATTAAGTAAGTCGGCTTTCTCACTTACTTATTCACATCTTCCTCGCTTATGGAAACTTTTTTTTTTCTTACAAAACCTGATTATCTTTAGTGTTCTGAAACGGAAAGCCAAACCTCTGTATCTTCTTGCTGCTTAATTTCTAACCTTGTTATGCTAGTGTTGATTTGGAAACGCATTTCTGCAAATTTCATCATTTGTGCAAATTTAAATAATCGGCCTGTACCACTTTCTGCGTGCTGATACATTCAGCATGCTGGTGTCATTCTATTTTCGAACTTCTCCTTAGTCTTCTTTTTCTCTTAATTCTTCCTTTTTCAATTTGCTTATTACGCTATTATTTGTCGCGAGATTTATCCCAGAACTTTCCAAAAAATACGCTCCTCAAACAGTGGATCTTCCAACTACTGCACAAGCCTTATAAAGAAATGTGAATGTAGATCCCGCCGCGAATTTTAATAAGACAAAGAGTCCATTACTCACAGAGGAGTGCCGCAGTCTATGCTTATTCTTAGGGCTTAGTGAGGTCTCATTTAATGTGAGAAAAGAAATCAAGAATAAAATAGCTGGAATTAAAGCATTCAAAGTTTCGTGTGTCTTGGTATCGCAATGTGTGAGTTGTTTCTCTCAACAACTCAAAACATATGAAACATTTTCAGCGGACCACTTCACTTACTTCGCCTTCAACGCAGTGCTTCTCTCAACGATGTCAGATTAGCAAAACGTAGTGAAATGAGCTCTTGTATGACGCTAACACTAAAGGAAAAAAATCACTACCAGCGCAGGCTGCTTGTCGTTTCCTTACCACAGTGATAATTTCATGCATTGCAAATGGTGCCAACCAGATCACGAACTCTGTTTCATTTAAGTATGGCTGCTCTAATGTGTCTTGTGTTGTCTGACAGATTATTGTGAGTAAATTAATCACAATGCAGCTCATTATCTGAGCCTACTCAGCCTGACAGCTGAGCATAACATTTCAACCATAACTAATCAACAAGCGCCTGCCAACTCTGAATGCGCACAAGCCGTCGATTACAGCAGGAAAACTGAATGGAGACTGGCTTCAATATGCCCTGGAGTAGTCCTAAGAGAAGGTGATTGAACTTTTGAGGTTATTGTCATTGTAGGCTGGGTGCATGCCTGTAACCTGGACACGTCTACAGTCCGACGATGTATCGACACGAACTCGAAGCTAGCGGCCCACGAGGCACACGCTTGAGTTGCACATTAGCCAAGTGTAAGCTTTAACCGCCGTCTTACACTGTAGCCTCGTGTCTTTAAAAGTGTCTACTTCATCGAAAGCTCAATTCGCAAGGCCCCATGTGCTGACCACGCGGGCAGCGCTTAATATAGGGCAGTGCAACAAAAACTGTGCAAAAAGCAGCAAACGTTGAAATAGGAGATCACGCGAACGAATAAAGTAACCGATAGTGTGAAATAAAGGTAAAAGCGAACGGTATGTTAAGTGAGCTACGCAAAAGTGGTACTGCAAGCCTCTAAAATGTCCAGTATAAACTGGGCCAATCACTGCAACTGTTCATTCCTTTAGCTTTCACGCTTGCTATATAATAATATTCTCTGGTTGTTACTCCTTTGTTACGTATTGAGTACATCAGAACAATCTTTGAGTAGACTGTTGGGCATACATCAATTTTCATGGCTGCATCGTGGTGGGGAGACTCCAGAAGATATGAATTTTAACCCTTTGGATAATGAATTCAGCCATGGTCCTGTGATCAGGCCGATTTAGGGCGTTACCTATATCAATATAAAGCTTTTTTTCTTATGTGCCCTTACTAGACACTGAAGTTTGCAACGAGAGCAAAGCAGTAAACAAAGTTCCGCTTCGAACTCCTCCGGAGAATGCCGCCTGTTACGGATGAAGTTAATTCGATTCTACTTCAACCGTTCACAGCTTTTTTCAAGCCCATAATGTGCTCCCGACTATTGCGTGTTTTCTTTCCTTTCTGGCACCAAAACAATTCTCTTTATAGAGAAAAGGTCAGAAGGTTATGGCCACCTTTTCATCCTTTTTAATCGCCTTTCCAAAAACGAATCTCTTCGTTGGAAACTCAAACGTCGAGCAATCTGGTAAATGGATTTTGAATGGTTTTGTAGACAAAAGCCATTCAGTCGGGCTTCGCGCGCCGCCTCCGGGGTGGAGGAAGCAATCTCGAGGCACGCAGTTTTCGTTCGAACAAACTATAACAAGTTTCGTCAAAGCCGCTTCGCGTTTCTTTCTCGCTACTCCTTCTGTGAAAGCGTGTGCGAGCTTCTGTGTCCCGGTGTGTTTCTGTGCTGTGCCTCTGCACGTATAATTGCGTATTCTCGGGCGGTGTGTGTATGGGAGCGAATGCGTCCGCGTGCTCCCTGTGGCAACAGAAGACTAGACAAACTGCAAGAACCTATTTGCAGAAAGCTCACAAACTGCTGTCGCCTCCTACGCTGCGACAGGGATCAGGGATGGGGAAGGAAAGGTTCATAACAGGCGTCAATCAAGATAAATCCTCCGTGCGAGCACGGGACACAAACTACCGGCAAGGCGGCATGATTATGTTCCCTGCAGGAAAAAAGGCCTCTCCCATATCCTTCCAAATAATCCTATCCTGCACTAGCTCCGGCAACCTTAACCTGTGCATCCTGTCAGGACGCAGCGAGTAGTACTCGAAAGGTCGTCTTCATGCACACTAATTGTTATTGGAATTTTTTCCTTCCCCTATGCAGCACTACGGTTGCCCTGTAGCCGGTTAAGATATTTTCTTGCTTTTTACATATGTCTCTTCTGCACCCTGGCTGTGCAATGCTCGCATGCATGGCTGCTGAGAGAAGGTAGGATCTGTTGGATTCCGTGGGGAAAAGGTTGAGTGAAGTAGGCACATCTCAAAGACACGTTTATTGACGACGTTTAGACCGTGGTGCGGTTACCTTCAGGGCTGAAGACCGCATCAAAACGTCGACAATCATATTATATATATATATATATATATATATATATATATATATATATATATATATATATATATATATATATATATATATATATATATTTATATATTTATGAAGGGAGCCAACAGTCACCGAAACCAAGGTGCATAGGGGAACGTTAATTTTTTTTTTAATGTGTTATGCTTATCAGTGAGATAATAATACTTAGATTAATAAATCGCTTAAAGAAAATTACTTATAAAGCAGCAGAAAAAACAACCATGCCGCCGGTGGGATCCGAACCCACGACCTCCGAATATCGCTTCCGGTGCTCTTACCAACTGAGCTACGGCGACGGCTGTCCAATCTGCGGCATGGTTGTTTTTTCTGCTGCTTTATAAGTAATTTTCTTTAAGCATTTATTAATTTAAGTATTATTATCCCACTGATAAGCATAACACATTAAAAAAAAATTAACGTTCCCCTATGCACCTTGGTTTCGGTGACTGTTGGCTCCCTTCATAAATTTGTCAAACGGGCCCCTCATTTCCTTTAACTTGTATATATATATATATATATATATATATATATATATATATATATATATATATATATATATATATATATATATATATATATATATATATATATATATATATATATATATATATATGAAAGCCAACATTCACTGAAACCAAGGCGCATAGGGTGCGTGCGTGCGTGCGCGTGTGCGTGTGCGTGTGCGTGTGTGCGTGTGCGTGTGCGTGTGCGTGTGCGTGTGCGTGTGCGTGTGCGTGTGTGTGTGTGTGTGTGTGTGTGTGTGTGTGTGTGTGTGTGTGTGTGTGTGTGTGTGTGTGTGTGTGTGTCACGTTAGAGTATATATACATGTGTATTCTCTTTCCTCATGTTTTACTCTTGAATTACGACAGGTGATTCAAGCCATAAAAGCGAGCGGAATGGAGTTTAAGCGCCCGAAATCCCTGGATAGTCAAATGGGATGAAAATAAGGAGCTGAATAAGTGTTGTGAATGAATGTATTTTGCAAGGTCATGGAACGAACCGAGTCGCATCTGATAACAAAGAGACCGACACGAACGCCCTATACTGGTGCATCTAATTTGTTGACGCAATGCAGCCGTTCTAAGTGGGCATTCTTCTGCTTCTCTGTTCACTGAAACCAAAGGCTAGCTGAACAAAACTGAACCAAACCAATCTAGGACGTTTCAATACATCGTTTTGCCTCCAAATATAAAAACAGTTATTAATGCTGCACTCTACGGAGGCCCCACGCTTGACAATACAACAAAATGTTCTAGTCCAACGGAAAAAAATGTGTTTATCTTTACGCATGATAAACTTGCATCAAAAATTAAAGCGATAAATCAGTTCTCTAACGGTGGTCTCAATGAATGGTGTGAACAACTCCCAGCATTCACCAATGAATCTATGTGTTCTTGTTGTAGGCACCTGCTCAAGCTTCGGCTCGTGCCATTTAGAGCATTAGGAGATTGATTTCAGTACATTAATATGCAAATATCAGTTTACTCTTAAATTAAGCTGGTGCCGGTAATGTTTCTTTTCCGTGGCCTACATTTCTCCCAAAGCTTGCGATGGATCCGCACTGCTTTCAACTAACGTGTGAAAAAACACGGACCCAGGAGCACAGAATTGGACCTGACTGCAGCGATGACTGCAAACTTTAGTTTTTATTCTTCAATACTCAGTTATACACAACGTGAAGGATTACGCGCATACGACAATAATGAAACAACGTACAGAATAAGCTCTAAACTTCCTATATATCTTGAGTTCACTCCTTTAGAGATGTAAAATTACTCTCTTTGAAGAATGTAACCGAGCCGCCGCGCCGGAGGCCGGCGCGGACTCACCGCCGTGCTGTCTCCGGCGCTGACCTTTGCTCCCCGGCTGCGGCTATACACAGGCTGACGTTATCCTGTGCCTTCGCTCAGTATGACAGCTTTTCGAAGGTGCAAACCCACCCGCACGCATGCCACCCGCTTACTTCTCGTCCTAGTAAGTAGAGTGAGTGCGCACGATTAGGTCAGCCACACTCGCAGCCGGAGAGCAGGAGCCAGTGCCGTGGACCACTCCCGCCACTGCAAGTTGCTCGGTTGCAAAGAAATAAATAACATATCTAACGAAGACAACTTGCGGTACCTAAATAAGAAGCGCGGAATACACACATAGCATTACTCATGCGAATGAAGTAGCCGCCGCTGTGGCTTGGTGGTTATGGTGCTTTGCTGCTGTCTTGAAAAACGAGGGTTCGATCCTGGCCGCGGCGGTCGAATTTCAATGGAGGCGAAATTCTAGATGCCCGTGTACTGTGCGTTGTCAGTGCACGTTAGCGAACCCCTGATGGTCGAAATTTCTGGAGCCCTTCACTACGCATCCCTCGTAACCTGAGTCGCTTTGGGACGTTATACCCCCATAAACCATAAACCAATATTAGGAATAAAGAGTCCTGCAGCAATTTCTAAGGTGTGCTGATTACGCTTCCTAACAAAGAATGATAATGTGAGAAGCATCGTCTTTCTGGCGCATCCGTAACAATGCAAATAATCGTGGTAACTGACGCTTGCTGCACAACTGAAGCTGTATTGATTACTCATGATTCCACGCAGAATAACGTGCGGTTTCCCTCTTAACTTTCTTCTATCTTTGCCGCGCCAGCGAAAGGGGCAAATAGGCGACGACAAGCCTGACAAAGACTCCTGAAACTTAAGGAACGTGTGCTAATTCCGATGTTCCAAAGACGCCAGACGAACGCAATTTGTCTGTTCAAGCAGAACTGGGGATGACGATGACGTCCAGGCAGATTTTGTGCTTTTTTATTTTACGTTGACTTCGTTCACGTCTAACCATCTCTCTTCACAGCTTCCCTCTCTGCGATCTACTGCCACAGCGTTCTCAACCATCTGTCGCTCTTGTTAGTCAACGACTAAGCTCATAGTTTAGTTCTTCCCGCTTCCCCACAAAAGCGTAGGCCTCGAAGGGGAGAACAGTATGAAAAAAAGTTAATGGATTTCCACCGCCATTTTTTTAAGCGCATTCGCGAATCGTATAAATCGCTTCCGCTCGAACCGCCCCCCAACCTTGCCGAGCTGCTGCCGCTTTGTGTTTGACGACCAACGACCATGTGCGAACAAACTTTGGCATTAGTGAAAAGAGAGGCGTTCATAAAATACGAGGAGAAAAGAACGATTGAAGGCTTGGAAACAGAATCATAACCACGATGGCGCCGGGTTCGTAACGTGCACTGTGTGCACACAGTGGAATCTTGACGTCGCGCCGTGAAAACAGGCTAGGCACAAAAAGCCTGGCTCTATGTCCAGATGTTTCGTCGTTCTTCTAGAGTTGGATCTTTACGGCTCCACTAAAGAAGGTCAGTGTACTGCAGGAAATCGTTAAGACAAAAAGTTTCCCTGAATAAAGTATCAAGTTATGTTCGTTGTTACTTAAGCGCATTATTAATTTGACAGCGTAACAGACCCGGACACACCAGAAAACACACGCCTATGTGTTCTTCCTAGTATCTCTCCCCGTCGGATATGCTATTATGTTAGTTCTCCTTAAATTAAAAAAAAATGAATTGTGGGGTTTTACATTTCGAGGCGGCCCATGGGCTGTCAGGGATGCGCAGTGGAAGAATCTGGATTAATCCAGTTCACGTGAAGTTCTTTAAAGTGAGCCGTCATCGCACAGAACACGGAAGTTTTGCCTTTCGCCACCATTGTGAAATGGTGGCAGAGGCCGTGATCGAACCAGCGACTTTGGGATCAGCAGCCGAACAGCAAGCGCGCTGAACCGCAGCGACGGGTTGTTATCTTTAAATGAAGTAATTTTTTTTTCGGGTCATTTCTTTTTCAACGCTCTCAGAATCCGAAAATCTCGACTCCACGCTCTCCACAAATAAACGTCAAGCTTTATCGAGCATAGTTGTGTAACATAACTTCCGCTCGTAGGAAGACCTCAATATGATGTTCAGGAATTATAGGAGTGGTAGCCGACAAAGTGTTTGTGTATAAAGTAAAATTATAGGCTGTAGCATGGAAACTTCTGAATCGCATTATATTTTGTTACAGCGCCCCGGAGCTAGAGTTACTTAGTCGATGTAGTACTTCTGCCTCACCGAAAACCGGGGTTCAACCACGAAATCGGGAAGCATAAAAATTCCACGCAACAGGAAAACTACCTCTATCGAAAGATGCTGTTTTTATTTGGGAGCTCCTAGGTGAGCTGCTTGAATGGAAGTTTGTGAAAGCTCTGTAATCAGATCCGTGGGCATTAATGTAAAATAGAAAATGAAGGATAGACCAAAAAAATATTCGATGGCCTATGCACCATTTCACTCCTTATTGGTTTGGTACCTTGAATGATTAGCTCCAATTACTGAACAGGAGTACATTTAGTGCAATCTGACTATTAGAATGGCGGATGAATGTAGACGCTTCGTACAGATGTCATATAGAGAGAAATAGTGAAATTTTGATCTCCAGTAAATACTAATAGAATGGAAAAATAAACCAGCGTCGGCGACCTCATGCTATGAGAACATTAAAAATACGTCGAAGGAGAAATACAGAATTATTTGGCAGTTTCATTCCTGCCTTCACTCTAGTTCAAAGGCTACGGCTCACCATAAATGTCAATGGCCACACATCGTCGCCCGTGTCCTTATTCGCATGTGTATATTTTCTTAACAAAATTATTCTTATCGGAAAAACCGTGCAGGTAGGCGAAAAGGAAACATACTTTCGTTAGCACCTATGGTGCTAGGTTTTTTTGCCTCTTGATGTAACAGATGTTCAGTAACGCCGAAGCTGCCTTATTCTCATGCAATAAATATCTCCCCATATTTCATCGCAAAGAGCTTATCAGTCTACGTTCGGCCCCGAAGACTCGGATGATGTTTCTGACCAAAGCAGTGAAAAATGCACAGAGGAAGGTAAGAGAGGTACAGATAAGAACGTTAGTAGGCAATTTGCGAATGTATTTAGGAACAAAATTTTAAAAATCTATCAAAAGGTACCGAGCAAGAAATAACAAACAATAAATAAACCAGCTCGACGTGGAGTTTTCATCACCGTTGTATACAAAGATAGGCATGACGAATGCTTCCACCTTGGCTTACGATGTAAGATATTGCGTCAAGCTCTACAGAGAGAGCGAAAGTCCGAATTGTAACGAAAGAACCTGTCGCGATATATCATCTTTCGCCTCATCACGGCAAACAGGAAGGAAAAAAAAAGGAGTTGCTCATCTCCTGAGAGTGGCGCGGCGGGCCAACGACCGAGATTTCATCGCAGAGGAAGGGCGAAAGAAAATAAAACTTTACTTCAGTCGGACGAGAATAGAAATAAGAGCAGGTGCGGCATAATGAATCGTCGAACAATCTTCAAGGCCGACGTCAAGAACACAGCTTCAGAGCACTAATCGAACGCTTGGCAAAGCGAAATGGTAGCAGGAACAAGGCTATCAATAAAATAGATCAAGGCTAACAGTGCCGAAATGAAAGTCGTACATCGAAACCCATTTGTCAGAAATCACGCCTTGCTGACATTTGTGTGCTTCCTAATATTTCAGGCTCTTGCCTATTTTGATACATACATTTTCACCAGAAAGCTACAAGATCGAACAAAAGAATTCGTACTGAATTTTTTTTACTTGAGAGAGGGCTGGTATAGGCATTGCAGACTTCATGGACTGTCACGAAAGCTACTTCCACGAGCAGCCCCGTATGTCAGTTAGGTCATGATTTTCTTTCTTTCATTATAGCTAGAATTACAAAACGTGACTGTGAAGTCCTCACATAATGTGAGGGTCCACACGGGACGGAGAGGCAACGAGACACCGTTAGACTCAGTAGGAACAAAGCAGATATATTCACGAAGTACACATTATCGAGTACATGATGCGGAGGCTGTTGCCCAAGCCTACATGCAGCTGTGTTGGGGCCGGAATCTTCGTCGGGAGGCACGAAGGGACTGCGGAGTTGACCTTGTTCGTTGGCTTAGGCTCGGCTACACGTCGATGGCTTGGGCGCTTGGGGCGCCAGAGGACCAACTGCCCAACGGTGTTGTCTCGGGCCTTGCTCGTCACTCCATTGACGCTTCCCTTGTTTTTCCCTCCACTCGGGAGATCATTCTTTCCAGGTTGGAGCGTCTTTCTTCCCCTCCCCTCAGCGCCGGTGCCTGCAGCATTCCTGGTGTTCCCCGGACCTCCCGCCGCCTTGGGTCGTTTCCTCTCCTGGCGGCGTCTTTGTCACTCTTGCGGGGTGCGCAGCTGCTGTTGCGTCCCGGCAGCCTAATTTGGCGGGATTCACTAACACGGCGGAGGCGCTCATGTCCACAGCGTCGCCGAACGCGGGCCGCTTAGTCCGAAGGGAGGGGATAACGGAAGGAGGTGAGGATTTTTTTCCTGCTGGCTCTCCAATTGGGCCCGTTCACTTCAAGCGGATCACCGCCAGCCCTCTTGACCAGTTGAATGCTTGTCGACGCGCGAATAAAGATGACGGCCAGGCTGTCGGCATTCGGACCAATAATGAGCGTTGGCCTCCGACTCCCGACGATTCCTGCTGCCATACAGCCTCTTGCTCAAGTGCCTCCGGGGACCCACAAAGGGCAGATGCCGCTGGAGATAGCGATCCTCCGGAGACGCGTACCGCACCGTCACCCGACTTTAAAAAGGTTCCAGCGCACTTTTCCTCAGCTTTCGGAAATAAATTTTATCTGTTGGCGTAGTATTCAACCGAAAGCATGGTGAGCTCATCACTGCCAATGTCACTCAAATCTGCACTCTGACGGGCGAAAATGCAGGTCTGCAAAGAGGCAGAATCTCCTGAGATCTAGATTGTTTAAGGAAACCCATCCACAAGTGGGTTGTTTCTGGAAGAAGTGGTCAGAGAGAATAAAGGGGAATAGTTTTTCACTATCACAAATGTTATCATCCGCGGGAAAGCGAGTATCGGGGAGTAGTATATACAATAGTGAAAATGAGAAAAATTAGCGATCTTAAAGTGCAGTGTGCGCTTTTTTTTTAAGAAACACAAGCTACTTAACTTCAGAGCGTACGAGCTTAGTTAATAGATATATTGAAGGACTTCAGGCGCCAAAGAGAGAGGGAATAAAGTTTTATGCTTAGGAATGAAAAGGGGAAAATAAGCAATGAGCAGAAGGAGTTCACTCCTACTTGACTGCACAGAGAAAGCCAGGTTGAACGGCGTCTAACTTAAGACATATTTTGTAACGCCGCACACGAGTAGCCTACGTTAAACGAGCTTTTTCCTTTATTTCGTTTCTACTCTTTAAACTGTCCCAAACATTTGCTGTAGTGCGTGTGGAGTACATAACCATGGCTGGAATGTACGAGCAAATCAAAAGTATGAACGCTGGCATCGCCCATGGGGGCAATTCCAGCGGGGGCACTCAGCAAGCGACAGAACTTCAGCACATTTACGGCTGAAAGTAGTTCACTAGAATAACAATGAATACCTAGGTCATGTACGCCGAAGAGCGTTAGTGCCTCGAGCAGATCCACCAACATTCTTCAGCGAAAGCTTTTTCAAAAGTCTGTCTCAAGGTGAGACGGTCCTAACCAAAACGCGAACTTTTTCTAACGAATGTGGGCTCTTTTCAGCACCTTTGCAAGTCAGAACCTTTGTAAGGCAATTCTGCAGCTCTTCGTAATTAAGAGCGGGGCTCGTCTCTCTGACTTCTCGAGTACGCTGTGCAACGCTGTCCGCAATACGCCTACGGGCAAAGCATAGTTAGCGCTTTTGAAACAATAACGATCGGTTTTAAGCGACCTTAACTGATAATCTTATGATGGGACTGGGAACGCGGCGATCAAGTGTGTGTCTTGTTTTGTATTCAGTCTTATTCGCTACGGAATGAAATTAATGATATATAAAAACCAAAATGAAAACCTTTTCACAAAAACGCACAAAAGGCACTTTCAAACTTGAAAACATTGGCTATTTTAGCGGCAAGGAGCACGAACTATGCAAAATCGCGCAGTTATCTTTAAAGAAATATTGCAAAAAAGGCCAACAAAAACAACACAACCACCGCAGCAACTACGCAAACAACTGCACTATTGATTTCAGGATTGCCTCCCCAGCCATGGAAATTGCCAAAGAAGGGTCTAAACGGCAATTGGCTCATTAATTGACCAAGATTAATTCACTACGTTATGATGGATGCACAGACTAGAGCTGCTCAGTTTGCCGGGCGCCGAATATAGAACCTCGTTAGGCGGTCATTTGTGTTGCTCTAATTACTGAGGGCACCTCTCTAATTACCTGTCTTGGCGCAACACGCAACCATGCCTCCCCCAACTTTCGAGCATAAATCACATGAGTGTTTATCATAGCTATGGTGAGTGCTAAAGCCGAAAAGCGCATGCATGCCCATGTACGCAGGATGTGCCTAATTACGCGGTCTGCATGCTTACGAAATGAATCGTGAGATTCGTAGCTCAAGAAAGGCGGCCAGATGCTCTGGCACCCTACACAAAAAAGATGTGGCCTGCATCGAGAGTCTCGCTAATTAGTTTTCGCAAATAAATATTTCTGAAAAATATCGACAAAAGAAACGATAGAAACAAACTTTTTACAACGAGCTGTTTAAGAATAAGCATAGCACAAAAATTATTAATAAAAACATATGCTCACATTCGGCAGAAAATAAAGGCATTACAAACTCATCAGACTCCAGTACCCCTTCTCTTAAAACCTCGGAGAGTTAAAGTGCGAATATGTAGTGAAACCACCTAATCAATCCGCCAAGCACACAGTGAAACTCTGATTCAGAAAGCTAAACAATCCACAAATGAAACAATCTGAGACTAATAGCCATAGCCTAAAAATAAAAAGTCGGCCGATACCCTTAAGACTGCTTACATGCGAGAAGGCGTAAGCACGCCCGCTCACTTTGGGAACGCAGTCGCCACGTGCTGAAGCATGATGTAACCAGACGCCACGCAGCTAGCAATTCCACCTCTGCATGACTCTACGGAGCCGCCGCCGCGACACCGCCGCACCTCTTTGCGCACCTAGTTTCGTGAAGGCAATCGCCGCCGTACCGCAGTCTATGATCCGCCTTAAGGGCGCGACGCGAAAGCTAACGGGTTAATGCCCATATATGCAGAATTGATCTTTCTCTACTTAACATTCATAGATCCTTGGGAGTCCTCATACCGCTCCTGGCGCAGTGGTTCAGCTTCAGGAGTGGTATGAGGACTGCATGATAATGATGAATATGACTTAATATGTGAGCACTTTCTTGCGACTCTCTACCACGTTATTCAGCGGCCGCTATGGTACACGGAGGCTTCTGTCCGCAGGTGCCGCTAAAATAAAGCAGAACGTGGAGGTGGAGGTGGGATTATCTCATGTCCCGTACCCCAACGGTTAGCCGGCGCTCCAGTCCTACACCCAGCACCTCCACCAGATTTGTCATGGTGTTGGTGACAAGATAGGGACCCGGCAAGAGAGGGCTCGGCAGCACGTCCTTCGGTGGGAGAAAAACGGCGAACTTCTACTTCCTTCAATCCGCGCGCCAGCAGCGTCATCTTTTTTGCTTCAGCGCCACCTGGCAATATGCACGGATACATCTATGGGTGAAAAAAAAAGGCATTGCCGAGGGCTTAAGTGCTTAAGTGAGGGCTTAAGTTTTTCACTTAAGTGCAGGTTTCACGGCATCAGGCCCCCCGTTAAAGCGGTTAGGTGGGAATTTTTTTCTGCAATTTGTTTTTTTTTTTGTAGAGGCAAGTTACTGTGTCTGCTCAAGCGCGGTTGCGAACACAATGTTATCGAAGAAACAAGCGCAAAGACGTGACTTAGACCTATGTGACTTCTCCAGACAACGCATGAATGAATAGAAGTGATCTGCCATAACAAGCAATGAAAGAAAACTTCGTATGTGCCACAAACGGATATTCCCGAGTTATAGGAGTCTTGAATGAAGCTGTCCGAGTTGTTCCGGTTTATATACATCTAAAAATTTACCATCAGCAACATTTTGTTTCATTGAGCATTATGGCTAGCATGCAATATGAGAACAATATGGTAAGCTAGAGAAATTTTTGGCAGCCCTGTGGCTATCAAGAAGTTCTGGGGTCCGTGAAACAAAACGCCCTGAATGGCGGCGGCACTCATCACCGGTCACTCAGACCTCCAGCTTGTTTAAAATCACAGGAGACACCCTTTCTTTCCGTCTGTGTCCGTATCGATGAGCGCTGCATTTGAAGTTATCATTCTATTTCAGGTGGCAAAAACGCCACAATCAATAATTTAGTGGAGTCTTTGTTTCAGTTCGATGTGATCGTGCGACGTCGTTAAGAGCATTTCTTTATTTACGTAAGGTTCGCTTCTAAATAACTGATACTGTGATAATGCGTTTAGTAGGAACAAAACGGGGCGAAAAGTAAGCTGCCTACACTGTATGGAAGATAACATTTAAGAACAGAACTGTAGCTTTCGTGCTGACGCAGTGTGCCGGCTACAAGAGTTCGTTTCATGAGACTAGCGAAACTGAGGCGACGCTCGCTAATTCGTGCCTCAACTATCTAGTAGAGTTTTCCTCTTGTTCTGCGTCGTACCTCTCTCTTACAGCGCACCAAAATACTTGACAAACAAAAGCAGCTGGTACTTATCACCGTGAATAAACGGCTTGAGATGCGCTGACATGATGAATGCATTCCTACTTACCGGAGGTTGCACTATTGATAGATGCCACTGTGCGTCTTTCGAGGGTTGTTTAGGAGCCCGCAGGAAAGTTTCTTTTATTTTCCACTTCCATATAAGGAATGTTATTCTGCTCACACAGGAGAAAACTGTGTGCAGTAGCGATCGCGAAGTTTGTGTCGATTGCAGCCAAAAGAAATCGTTGGTCAAGCACAAGCACCCAAGCGCTCCAGTCTCTGTACTGTGATCATGTTATCTGCGTCACCGCGACGATTAAGAAACACTCTCATAAATGTTTACGTCATATTCTTTGTGAAACACTGAACATTGTATCAGTCTCAATACACCTACTGTTTAAACAGGGCCGCCGCGGTGGTTCAGTGGTTATGGCGCTCGGCTGCTGACCCCAAAGACGCGGGTGCAATCCCGGCCGCACAGGCTGAATTTTAATGGAGGAGAAATTCAAGAGGCCCGTAAATTCTGCGATGTCCGTGCACATTAAAGAACCGCAGTTGGTCGAAATTTCCGGAGCCCTTCACTACGGCGTCCCTCATAGTCTGCGTCCCTTTGTAACGTTAAACTCTTGGTTAAATATTCATAAACCAAAACCAAACTGTTTAAACAAGCAATTAACATACTCAGACCATGCTTTCATGGACGCCTCTTTGTAGTGTCGGGAAACTGCATAATAATGCCTCGAATCTTTGTGCTGCTTGCATGTTCACGATCAATTAAAGCCGCCGGCACTCGGCTTCATCATTTTACCTGTGCCGCGAGATGCGACCAGACTTATCTCGACTGGTCGCAGCCGCGCGCAACTGCTTTTACTTTGTTCCACATTGTTGTAGTTTATTTGGCGCATTATTGCAATGATTTTCTCGCCAGCTTTAAACTGGGCGCGACCGAAAGCAGCAGGCTTTCTGTTCGAGGACCACCGAGCACGTATGCTGCTTTCGCCGCCGCCGAGTCATTCAGCTCTTTGTGGGCCGGAGTCAGTCCAAAAACAGCCGTCTTTTGGAAACCCTTTTTTGCTCTCTTCCTGGCTGCTGGACATCCGTCCCCAATACGTGAGAATATCGGAGCATACTGTCATGAACATAATTATAGGAATGGTCTAAGCTTAGGCTGCCGTAGAATACCAATGGGGTGCCTTTGTGGCAATAATTGAGCCAGTTGTTACACATTATAGATACTGTTGTGAACATATTGCCACTCAGAAGTGGAAGCAGTTCGGCAGCCAAATAGAAGGCGAAAGGCCGCTAAGAGAAACACTTTATTGGGGTTGACTTGATATCACTAAGAAAGAACCACTCGGCGGTGACGATAGCAGCAAACGTACTCGGCGGTCGTCCACAAACAGAATCACCGCTTCCCTTGGCCGCTCTCAAATAAAAGCTGACAAAATGTCTTTCGGGACAGAGCATGCAAAGCAGCATCTGGAATGAGTGCGATCATTCCAGATAAATATGGTCACGTCTCGCGTCACTAGCAAAAGAATAGAGCGGCATGCGGTGGCTTTGAACACCAACAAACACTTATTATTAACAGTTGCGGCAATATTGATGACATAAGTCTGATCTTCCGATGAGTAACAAATTCTTGCTGCAATTTGCCCTGCACTTGCGCTGAAAAGTTAGGACTGCCATAGAAAACTAATTAATGGGGTGCGTTTTTGATAATAGCAAAAACTACAAACGTCCCGAGGAATCATCTGCGCATATAACGATTGATATAGTGCAAACTTATGAGTTGTGGAAAATTTATGTTCATAAACAGCTCCCCGCTGAACAAATACTCTAGTCCAGAATTTATAGGTACGACAAACAACAAACACTGCTTTTCTATACTGCGCTTATTGCGACTATCTATCAAAGATCTAGCAGGACGAGTTTGCTTTTTCATTAACTGTCTACCTCAATGAAAAACTGCAACCCTGATTGAAAAAATTGAAAATTGGTATCGAGGAAAAGAAATGACGCAGTACCTCTCACATACTATATCGTTGAACACCAGAACCGCGCCGTAAGGATAGGGCGAAAGGAGGGAGTGAAATAATAAAAGAAGAAAAATGTGCCGTAGTGAAGCCCTAATTTTCATGTTTCTTAATTTTGGAGCTCAATAAAGAAGGATGCTCTCAGTGCTTGGCACGTGCAACTCCTAGCCATGCTGCGAAGTTTATTTGCTTCTTAAACCTTTTATAATGCAAATAACATCGCTGTTCCCTGATATTCTGCAATAGTTTAGAAACAGATACCACAGAAAATTAAAACTTTTTCACCCACCACTATGCTTATTTTATCACCGCCTTGTATCTTGATGTATTTCAACCTGATTTAGGCCTTCGTTGCGTTGGCAGCTGTCTTGGGCTTCTTTGCTTTCCGCTGTGCTCCTTTCAAAGAATGGACGCGCAAAATTCGTACGCAGCAAAATGCTTTCTTTCCCTGCTTCAGATGTCCCATCTCACCACTCAGCAGGCTAAACAAAAGCGGCACGCTCCACAAAAAGATGGAACGCGCGCGTTCGCACGGGGAGTCAGACGTGCTGGTCGTCGGCTCCGGCGATTTTTCAGCCGGAGCAGCGGAAGTTTCCGCCTGACCCTAGCAAGATCATCCCCAACGTGCACCGAAAGCTGTCGGGAACATCTGGACACCAGTTTTTTCCAAGGTGGGCCCGGTTAAACCCCCTTTTCGGGCAACACATGGCCCGATCGGGCCGGTGGCGCGGCTAGGCCTAACGGCCGAACCGGTACCCGGCACATCGGGGCCTCTGGCCACTGACGCCAGTATGGCTGCTACGCAAATCTCCTGCCGAGGCTACGACCCCGAGAACATGCACTGGACAACGGTTAACCCAGCGGAAACCGAAGGCCCAGTTTCGGCAACGGTTACCCCAGCGGCACCCGGAGGCCCAGATTCGGCAAGATTTCGCAGCGCCGCGTTGAACGCCGCAGTGCTGCGCCGAGCGCAAGACCAAGCCTTAAAGCCGGCGTCCGTAGACGCGGCCGGCGTTCACGCCGGAAACCAGCAGTCACCCGCCCCGCGCGCGGCGGGCCGCAGTCGGCGACTGCTCACGAAGTGGAAACCGCCTGTTATTCCCAAGCCTGCTCCAGACGACTACGTCGTCGTCATCAAGCCCCGGACCCGCGTCTCGTTGTACGAGACTTTCCAGGCGACCGGCTACGGCCGGGCGTTCACGGCTCTCCTAGGCGCGCAACCCGCAACAGATCTTACCATAATACCGGTAAGAGAACAAAACCTCATTATTGTTCACACTGCGAAACCTGAGCTAGCCGACCGTATCATCGGCGAATTTGAACTTAATGGACCCGACGGGAAGGTCCCCCTTGTGGGGCACCTGCGCCAAGACGACAAGGACGTCTGCTACGGCGTCATTACCGTCCGTAACTCTGAAACTACGGACTCGCTCCGTACTAGGCTCCAATGGCGCTTCGGCACCATCGTGGAAGTGCGAAAATTTGGGACATCCAACAAAGCGAGACTGACTTTCGCCGGAACAGAGAAGCCACGTTTCGTGCACTACGACTCGGAGCTTGTACAAGTTAGGCCTTACCAGCGAACCATTCCAGCCTGCCGACATTGCGGTGTGGTCGGCCACCGCGTGGACGCCTGCCCCGGCCAGAGGCTGGACCGGTGCGGCCTGTGCGGACAGCAGGCTCTACTCGTTGAGGGGGTGCGGGCCCCTCACCAGTGCAACCCAAAGTGTTCAGTGTGCGGCGCGGCCCATGCCACGGGGGGCCCAGCGTGTACTGCTAAATATCGCGCTATCCAGCCCACGCAGGCCGAGCGCGGGCGTAAATCGAAGCGAAACCGACGCAAGCGTGGCAAGCGTCCCCCGGACAAGCTGAAGGCCAAGGCTGCCGACCAAGCCATGGACCAGCCTGTGAATTCCTCTACTGGGAGCCAAGGGAAACCTCCAGCTGCGCCACCGCCGCCTCAAGCCGGTGCAGCGAAGCCCCTCGGACCTCCCCAAAACGGCGGCTCCAAGACGTGGGCAAACGTTGTCAAGCAACACTCCCAGGTGAGCGGCGCCGGCAGGGCAGCTTCTCCCTTCGCTCCCCCTTCCCAATCCCAACAACGGCCAATCTCTGCCGAACAAAAAGAAATATCTGCTCTCCGCGAGCAGGTTGCAAATTTTCAAAAGCGCCTCGCAATAGCGGAGGCCCGCCAAAATTCCCCCAACCACACCTCTGCCTCACCCGCAGCAGAGGCAATGGAAAGCGACGCAACCCCTTCAGGACAGGCTGCGCATGCCCTCACGGCACTCGAGGCGAGAGTGAGCGCGCTCGAAACTCAAGTTAACAACAGAATATCCGCATTGGAAACGCAAATCAATGCCACACTTACGGCGGCACTCAACAAAATTAGCCACCTTGCGGCATCTATCCCGAACCTCATAACCGCTCAGTTCGCTCAACTCACCCGCGCTCCCAAGCGCGCTGGCCCGCTCAAAACCTCCGCAGGCCGGCAGCTCAAAGCGTCTAGGCGTCGAATCGCCGGAGAAGAAGAAGAGGTCCCCTGTGCCATCCTCAGTACAGAGAACGCTCCTCTCTTTGGAGCCACTGGCTCTCAAGCCTCCTCTCTCCAAACTCACAACTCTACCCTTGATCATGGCGGGCGCCCCTAGAAATAGGAAGCATCCGCGACGCAATTCGATCCCTATTCAAATTGTACAGTGGAACTGTCGCGGATTCAAGGCACGCACAAAGCGAGCCGATCTACGCCTTTTCCTTACAACGTTCCCAGAATTACCTGCTGTGGTGGCCCTTCAGGAGCCAGGAAATGGCGCCACCCTTGCCAGTTACACGGTGTACCAGCAGGATGCGCATAGCTGCCTCTGCGTACATAAAAATTACACGGCCTCCCAGGTTGACCTGGATCTTAGCGCTACTTTCTCCTATGTAATGGTGACGATCCTTCCGCTACGCAAACAGGACCCCCCATTGCACATACTCAACATTTACTGTCCCCCAAAGCTACCAAATGTTACATTCGCAGATATCTTCAGCCGGGCTTTGAAGGTCGCGAATCGGGATCCCCTCATAATCGTTGGGGACTTTAATGCTCCCAGCACCTTATGGGGGTACACACGTGAAGAGAAACGCGGACGCAAGTTGGCGGAGCTTGTTTCCACACTGGGCCTTACTCTTCACACGGATCCCGCGCAACCCACTCGTATAGGTAACTCCGTTACACGCGATACGTGTCCGGACCTCACCTTTACGAAAAATATTCGCTATGCAGATTGGAGGAACACCGAGGAATCCCTCGGTAGTGACCACTGCATAATTACCACTACAATCCATACCAAGCCACTCACAAGACCACAGGCCAATGCAAAACTACCCGACTGGACCAAATTTAGGAACAGTTACACCAATCCTCAATCGATAATGGACCAAGGATACTCAACGTGGTCCCAACACCTAGTATCCCACTCGAAATCAGTCGAGCAAAATGTTCAACTCTCAGAGGCGAGCCCGGCGGTGGATAACCACCTCCTCCACCTCTGGGAGGCACGACACAGCCTAGTCCGCCGCTGGCGTCGTCAAAAACACAATCGGAAACTCAAAATTCGAATTGCGGATATCACCCAACAGGCGGCACAATACGCGGCCCAACTCGCCGACTCCAATTGGGTGCTCCGATGCAACACTGCAGCTCGGCAAATGTCGAGTCGGAGTACGTGGCGCCTCTTCCGCGCTCTTATTGATCCGGCACAAACCCGTACTGAGACACAAAAACAGCTTCAAAGGGCTATACATAACTTCACTGGAGACACGGCCAAACTGGCCGATGCGCTCCGCGACCAATATTTGAGTATACACCAGGATCCCCGTGGTCAGGCGTACTCGTATGCCGGTTCCGAGAACGCGGATTTGGATCAACCGTTCCAGCTCCATGACCTAAAAGCAGCCCTGGCTAAAATGAAGCGAGGTACAGCACCAGGCCGGGACAAGGTGACGGTGAAGCTTATTGCCAACCTCCCAGATCCCGCCTACGAAACTCTCCTCGATTACTTCAACACTATCTGGATTGGAAGCACACCACTCCCCATAGATTGGAAAACGGCACTAGTAACTTTCATTCCCAAGCCAGGTAAAGCCATTAACACCGCCAACCTCCGGCCCATCTCCCTCACTTCGTGTGTGGGGAAGCTGATGGAGACTATGGTCCGCGACAGATTGTCGGCTTTCCTGGAACAACAAAACATTTTCGCAGACACCATGTACGGTTTCCGCCCACACCGGTCCGCACAAGATGTCCTGTTGCAACTTCACAAGGAGATTCTCGACCCCGTCGAGCACCCCAGCAATGATAAAGTAGTCGTCGCACTTGACCTGCGGGGGGCTTTCGACAATGTGACCCACGAGATCATCCTATCCCACTTGTCGCAAACACATTGTGGGCGCAATACTTTCAATTATATCAAACAATTCCTTACAGATCGCCAATCCTATATCCGGCTACAAGACACAGAATATGGCCCATATCAACTTGGTACACGAGGGACCCCACAGGGAGCTGTCCTCTCGCCATTACTATTTAATCTGGCCATGATGAAGCTCCCTACCCAGCTGGCGGAGGTCGCCGGTGTGCAGCACGCTCTGTATGCGGACGACATCACCCTCTGGGCAACACAACAATCGGTTGGAGACATCGAGACCAACCTGCAACAAGCGGCAGCTATAGTGGACGAATACGCTCGTCGCTGTGGTCTTGAATGCTCCCCGAGCAAATCTGAATTTGTGCACATACGCCCCAACTCAAAGTGCACAACCAAAATTGCCCTTTCCCTACTTAGCGGACCGATACCTGAACACGCGGAGATCCGGGTACTGGGGCTTTTCATTCATCATAGGCGCAAGATAGACACTACCCTAAACAAGTTACGTAAGGTGGGGGACCAGGTGGGTCGGATGCTCCGCCGGGTGTCCAATAAAAGGGGGGGACTACGATGCAAAGATGCCCTGCGGCTAGCCAATGCATTCGTGACCAGCCGGATTTTATATTCGGCTCCCTACCTCCACCTACGCAAATGCGATGAGAATGCCTTAGAGGTAGTTCTCCGCAAGATTTATAAGAGAGCGCTCGACCTCCCCATAACGACGTCCAACAAGCGTCTCCTCGGTCTGGGGATGACCAACACCTTTGGGGAGTTACGAGAAGCTCATCTTAACAATCAATACTTGCGCCTAAGCAAAACACCTGCGGGGAGCCGCCTTCTAACCCGCTTACACATTTCCTACGCAACACATACAGAAGAACGGGTCCGCATCCCTGAAGCCTGGCGCTTTGCACTCCAGGTGCGACCCCTTCCGAAGAACATGACTGCAGACACCCATGATGGTCGCCGTCTCGCGCGGGCGGAGGCTATTTCTCAACAATATGGCCACAAGCCAGGTGTCTTCTATGTGGATGCGGCCGGCCCACACCATGGGGGTTGGTACACGGCGGCCGTCATCCACCAAAACAGTACAGTTCAGGGCCTTACTTTCCGTGCCCCAAACATTACATTTGCGGAAGAGATCGCCATTGCACTGGCCGCCGCAGATCCAGAGTCCCGAGTCATTATTACGGACTCCAGGGGCGCCTGCCGCAATATTGAGCAAGGGTACATTCCAGACCGTGCTTTCAAAATTCTCCACGCATGCGATTACACAGGGTTTCCGACCCATCGTACCATCGTGTGGGCTCCGGCTCATGCGGGTCTTGAGGGGAACGAGGCAGCCGACGCTGCCGCCCGCGCGCTTACTCACCGGGCGTCGCCTCATCCGCAGCCTGATCCGGAATTCAATTTCAATCCGGCCATCACCTTTAAAGAGATCACCTCTCTTTATCAAAATTTTCATGGTCTCTATCCCCCTCCCTGTAAAGGCCTCACCAGGGTGGAGGAGCGCTGGCTTCTCCGCCTCTATACCAATACTGTACTGTGCCCGGCAGTACTTAAGCACTTCAATTCTTCTTTCTCGGGCGCGTGCCCACACTGTGAGGAGGAGTTTTCGGACACCTACCACATGGTGTGGGCATGCCCTTCCAATCCTGCCTACCCACCCCACCTCCACCCCACTCGAGAGGCCTGGGAAGCTGCCCTGCGCGGCTGCTCCGAACTCCATGCCCAACAGGCATTGGTAGCTAGAGCCCGAGCCGCTGCGGAAGCTACAGGGATCCCGGACTAGGGCTCCCTCCTAGTGTTTGTAAGGGACGGGCCCTTCCGGCTCGCCCCATCGACCTCTCACTGTAAATAGAAATAAAAGTTTTCCTCCTCCTCCTCCTCCACAAAAACACGACAATGGCTCGTTGTTGCTTGTTTGAAGTATGGAATTTTGAAAACGGTAACAAAACCAGCACAATACGCATATCAACAAATAATCGAATGCCTTTCTTGACACTAAAGCCAGAGTAAAGCAAGAAATGATTTCGTGAGCAACAGAACAGATGGCTAGTCAGCGCTCTTAATCCCCTTGTTCAAAAGCCTGGAGCCCAGACGCAAATGGAAGCACAACTTGGAGAGAAAAATATGCTCCTCACGTACCTGCATGGTTGCTGACTCCAACACACTAATATAAAGTGTGCGGGCAGGTTGCAGCGCTCATGCATAACTGGCAAGCCGGAATAGCTAGCCTAACCTTGCAGGAATTTGATTATTATAAAAAAAAAAACTAAAGGCTACTCAGAAAGACAGCTACAATGCTACCCAAATCGAAATGATCAACTCATGCACCCAGCAGAAGCCATCTTTCCAGATTCTCCCGGATATGCCGAACTCAACACGCATGGTTTCACGGCCCATGGTCCCTACTGTAGCCGACGCCAGCTTCTTTATTACCTTCTCATGGGTAAGTAATCTTGGACGGCAGGCCACGTTTCCTGAGCCTATTCGAGAAACCGATCCGCTCACTTGGAAGGCCGCTTCCAAACAGGGAGTGCGGAAATTGGTTGCCCCTGGGAAAGAGTGATTGCACGAACCGGTACGGCTGCTGTTTGCACACTGATACACAGCTTTTCCTCGGCGCCGCCTTTTGTGGGTGCACAGGCCGTGTACTTCCGGCAGTAAAAGTGCGTTGCACAAAACTCCTTTCATGTTCGCATCTGGACGAAGTTGCCCCAAAACTTGAATTCAATTATTAGGATCGACACGTTTCAAAGTACGCGCTTTATCGAGGCATGACGCGTATGCAAGGCATGTTTGGCACGTGTGAAATCTTCAACGATAGATTTAAAATTTATTTCCTAAATAAATCTTCTATAGGGTAAAATTCCAGTGTTATGTCCGTTTTTTCCTGCTTTCATTCTTAAAATCACATCCAGCCTCAATGCAGCACCGTTTTAGACGCAATGGTAAGTTTACAGGATCACTGCCCTTTCATTTCGGAAGAAAGTAACTACAATAGCCGAAGCACGGGTACGTGCAAGAGCTGGATCAGCACGGCCAGCGCTTCACTGAACAAAACAAGCAGGCGCTCTTTTTTGCTCTTCTTCTCGTTCTGCTCGTTATGCTACACTACACATAAATACTCCCGAAAGCAGAAGATTTGACAGCCATCGCGGTAGCTCAGCTGGTAGAGCACCAGACGCTAAATTCGGAGGTCGTGGGCTCGGATCCAACCGAAGGCATGTAGTTGCTTTTTTTTCTGCTTTCATTAATCTCCAATGGATAAAAACTAAAAAATGAAAAAAAGACTTCCCCTATGCTCCTTGGTTTCAGTGACTGTTGGCTTCCGTTATTTAAAGAATGCATTATTTCGACAAGACAGGACGTGCACATTATGGAGGTGATCTCTACGGGATGAAATGCACGATGGTTCAGATAGGAGCTCCTGCTTAAGAAGGTGGTTGCGATGATAGATTGATAGATTTTGTGTAAGAGTGGCAAGCGAGACACTTTCCTTCATAATGAAAGAAGGGGAAGGTTCAAAGTAGTGTTCATCAATGACACGACGGATAAACTAGATCAGTTATGCAGTACGTATCTCGCGCTGCAATTTAGCAACGACTCTAAAGATTGAACTAGATATTCAAGATTGGGATCACCCACCGAGCATGCATATTGCAATCTTGCGTTCACGAGAGATAGTCGCTAAGAAGCTATAACGAAACTGGCTGCGCCGAAACCAACTAGCCGCGTGCGCCTAATAGGTCAGGGCAATAACGGAATTACGACACGACATGGTTGTGTCTCTGTACATTGTGCGCTGGGCTATTTCTGGCATAACATTTAGCTCACGTTCCTGATGAATTAATCACAAACTGTAAAAGCAGGTAGCCATTCTTAAACAAAAACGTTTGGGCGGGAAGCGATTCGAAGCATTTTTTGTTTAACCTGTGGTACACAAGAAGGAAGCACCGCGGCAGAGATCACGTGCTCTCGTCGGCGCAGATTCGAGAACATGAGGCGAACAGAGCGACTGGACCGAATGCATGCCTGACTGTACACTCATGTTCAAAATTCTTCAGGCCACACATGGTTCGCATTTCAGCGTGCAGTGGAGTACGTTCAGCGTCCCTGAAGCCCCGCATCTCTGTGGAGTGATGACAGCCGCCATCCTCACCTTCCAAGAGACGTTTGTCACTGAGGAGTGGCGTGATTGCTCCAATGCACGCTTGAAAAGCAAGCCAGTATGGCCGGAGGACTTTTGAGCTCTGCTGCACCTATTCTATGCTGAGTCCACGTGCTGTTTGCTCACCATGTTCTCGAAAAGACAATCTTCGGCTTTGCCGCTCGAACGCTGCTGCTGCTGCTGCTGTTGTTGACAGGAAGAAAGAAAAGGAAAGTGCACGGGCCTGCCTACTGGCTCAAGCCGAACCACGCTCGCTGCCGCATGCTGAAAGTAGCGAGAGTTAAAGGATAGGAGAGCAAAGATAGAAAGAAAAGGCGCGCGCTATGATGCCCCGGGCCGATCCCGGAGGCAGTGCAATACCGGGCCGACCCGTGCCAGAGTGCTTCAAGCACTCCGCCATATTCCAAAAATAAGTTTAATATCTTGGGTCCAAGGACCCAGCAGCAGATATTAAATCAGGTATCAGGTACCGGGTATCGCTGGGGAGCCACGCGTACGCGTAAAATGAAACGATGAATATGGGAAGAACAACGGGAACAGCAAGACAATAAAGTCTTAGCTGATAAAGACTGATGACTACCGCACTCGACTTACACGCCGACAGTCGGAAGACCAGTGCGTCGAAGTTTTAATGTAGCCCGCCTGTATTTCCTCTCTAGCAGCATTTATTGGTTTTGAGTTTCTTATACGCTCTTCGCGTCGCATTTTACCCTGACGGTGCACGATGACCTTAGATATTGTTGCAGCCTATATCATCGCCGAGAGTGGGTGCAAGCATAGAATGCATTTCAGAAAAAACGCGGTACATTCTAGGTCGGCTCCCTCCCTGAAACATTGGCTTCGAAAGTAGCACGCGTTCTTGCTAGGGAAGGAAAGGGAAGGGCGGGGGGGAGAGAGACTATTTTACGCGTTTAGCGCCAGTGTTGTCTACCATGGAGTTAGTACGAACACACAGAACTATATATCTATCGCACGAACTGCTTAGCAACTGCTGCTGCGGTCACCATAAGACAGAAGGAGAGAAAGCGCACAGGACTGTCGACTGATAACAATTTGGACACAATCACTGCCGCATACAGAGAGAAAGGACTTGAAGGGAAGAAATAGAAAAGAAAAGGGCGCATGCCGTATCGACCATGTCTCCCGAAGCGATGACGAAGGATGGGTCACCTCCCTCGTATCTCCCTGTCTAACGGCCCTAAGCATTGTCTTTTATCTCTCAACAGCAGATCCTGAACACGCGGATTCAATTCCCGCAGCGGAAGCCGCGTTTTGGTGAATCCGAAACGATAAAGCCGTCCGTGTCATGTACGATGTCACAGCACGTTAACCCTTTGTAAGGTGTTATAGGTTTCGAAATAAAAGTTAGTGGATATTGGGGTCCCGTGAAATACGAAGAGGAAAAGAATACCTTTAGAGCAATTCCCAACTCTGCATATAAAATGGCGACGCTAAAACAAGTGGGTCAAATATGTCCCCTGGGTGGCACAGCCACTGTGAAAATATGGGGCGAGAATGGCCCATGGCGCCATATCGGGGAACATGAAAAATTTGGGTGCGACACTTAATCTATGCCTTAATGATATGACGCAGTATCGCAATGGGTTAATTCACGTATATGCGGAGGGTCATTCTCTACTTTACATTAATAGATCCGTAGAAGTCCTCGTACCCCTCCTGACGCAGTGGTGCAGCGGTTAAAGCTATGCGCCACTGCCCTGTGATGGCAGGTGCTGCCACCGGTGGGACTTGTGCGACCCAAGCTGCTCTTCCTAAGTGACCGATCATCAATTTAACTGCTACCTGCCAACTACTGCGCCAGGAGCGGTATGGAAACATACACGGTCTATACGATATTAAGGAATGACAAATTCCGCGTATACAGTCATTTACCGATTAACGCTATCGCCCATACCGCTAACGCGGAGCTTAAGCGTCCCGTCAAATTTTGTTATGAACGCAATTTGTCTTCGCATTGTTTGGTCCTAAGTTGGGGCTCGCACAAACACGACATTGATATCTGAGTTGCTTCCACGCCGGAAGTAGCCGCGCTGCCACAGCAGTCCGAACTTCGCCGTCAAACGAGAGCTATCGAAAGCCCACATGGCGAGCCTCCGTTTGCGGTGCGCCCGATCGTTCAGCGTTTCTAAGCAGTATACTACTCGGAAGGAAAAATTACGAATTTTTTATTCATGTTCGCCGTCAAGTGTACAGCGGTTCCCGCATTATGTTCGCCTGAGTTTGCAAAGAACATGAGCTCAAAGCATTTGATGCTTAACATTCCGAGCTTTAAAATAAATAAAATTTTGAGTATCCTTCTGACCTCTTCCATGTTCCGCTAGAATTACGGCAACAGGCGCCTCAACTGTGTATATCTTAAACGTTTGCAATACAACCCCATCACCGCAGAGAAAATCAAGAAAGTGTCAATGACTATCAAAATTGTTAGATCAAAAGTTTGCAGTACCTCAACACAGTTTTACATATCAATTCTCAGATTTTCATGCTGCACAACGTGAAAGTGAGCTCTGGGTATGAACGCTAAGCACAGCTGAAATAATCACATTCCCGCTTTTCACATTCCACGGCTATGTCCTGGGACGCAAGAAAATAAAAACCTTGCATGGCTCCTAAGATTAAGCATTGCCACCCGAGCCATCCCCGTGTCCGAGTTGCGTGCGTCCGGAATCTTTCTTGTATTATGACATTTTATTTCAGCGTGAAAAGCGGGAAGAGTTCACGCGTGTGTTGTATCTTGCCAAAGATTATCAAGTGTGTTATCACATTGTTACAGTGCGCCGCGTATCTTATGTACGCGGTTAGTGTGCACGTGTGCTATTGTATCGCTAACCAATGGCATGCCTCGGTTGCACCCAGGCTTCTATTATAAGGCGAAGCCTCTGAATCATTTTGCTGTTATGTTCGTGTTGCTGTTCAAATAAATACTTGACTTCACGGCGTCTCTGGTCAACAGCGTGGAGCGAAAGAAATACGCATATACCGATGCTTCCCTCACAGAAACGACCGTAAAACTTTTACGGTCACACTTAAGAAAAGCCTTCGAAGGCTAGAGAGGTGGAGAAGAAAAGGAGGGGGAAGGAGTGAGGCTCAGTGCTGCTGTGTCGATGCCGCCCTCTTGGGATTCGGCGGCGGACAACGCTTGATTGTTGCCGAGAGCGGAGTGGACAGCAACGCATAAAGAGCGATCAACGAGCGACTGTTTTCACCATTCTTCTGTGTTTCCCTCGCACATTCTCAGGGGAGCGCAGGCTGTACCAGGACGAATGCTGGTACTGGGGTTGGACGCATAGCAATAAACAAAAGCAATAAAAAAAGACGTAGCCCGTGACTAGGAACGATCACGTCCTTACCTCAGCTCACCAAGGTGCAGATTTCCTGGGAGAGCAGACGGCGCTGGTTTAGGGAATGTTTACCACGATAAATCAAAATATCGACTGACTAGAGAGCTGTGGAGAATCTGCAACACTGAGCTGTTTGACGGAGCTTTGCAGTGCGGACACCACTAATTTTAGGAAAAAGCCAGAGTTTGTTGACATTTTTATCTCTGCGGGAAGGAGACTAGGAAAAGGGAAACAATATAAATCCGGTGTCATGAACAGTTGTCTTTGTTGTGTGACATAAATAGAGGGTGTTTTACCCAAGTACTATTAATGCTTGTAGCGCCCCACGCGGCCGGCTCTAGTGAAATGCCGAAGAGGCCAAAGTTTCCCCAGCACGCGCAGGAGAGAACGCTCGGGACCTTAGGTCCAGGAATTATTTACCTGAAAATCTCTCTGTGCCCCCAATTCTCGGCCAGTGCCCCTATGTGGGCATGTGCCATAGTATGAGGACAACAACAACAACCTTGGCCAGGGCCGGACGCTGCCGCCGCGCCGCTCCGCTGCTGTCTCTTCTCTGGCAGCCCTCATTAAATGTGGCCGCGGTCGCCTTCCTGGGTGACCTCCACATGCTCTTTAAAAATATATTTTCTGAGTTAGAAGATCGCGTTCGTCTCTAAACATATGCAATGCAACCATGATAGGAATATCAGTCGACTGGTAAAGCTGATGTTATTGTTGAAAGAAACCCATGTTCCAGTTCTGGCCCTCTCATAAGCTAGTCTACCAAATGGCAGGTTTTTGATGGAATATGTTGCCCCATAAAAAACTACAGCATTAAATGTTTTCCCGACGCGCTATCAGTGAGTCGGGAAATTCCACATGTGAGTTTGAACGTTACCGGTATTTGCTACAACGTCATTAAAGTTATCATCATTGTGGTTTTTTTTTTGTAGTGCAAGGCCATCTATGACTAAAGAGCACCATGGCACAACGTGTTTTCCACTGCTCAATATGGGTCAAAGACCTATTTTCCAAGTGCCACCCCAAATAAACCGAGCACCAAGCCAGGGGAAAGCTTGTGCCCACTGCATCACCAGTGGGTACCCGGATCCATGGGTATCGAACACCGCACCTCCCACATGCGAGCCGGATGCTCAACCACTTGAGCACCGTTGCCGTGCCAACGTCATTAAAGTAGCAGCTGCGAGGATTCAGCTCGGCTCACGAACTCTTTCTGTTGCATTCGTGTATGTGTCGCTGCGGCAGAAAGTAGCGTTGGATTGGTTTCTACAGCAGCTTTGTGCCCACTGTCCAGCTGCTCGCATTATGTGCAATGACTCTGACACTCATCATTCTATCTGAGGTGACAGGCACACGGATTCCCGCGGACGAAAACTTGAAGACCTCATTGACATTTCGGTCCTTTGTGTTTCTAATGATTGAAGCACCACCTTCTCTCTGTCACCAGACCTCAGCCACAGGTACAGACCCCGTTTTGCATTCACCTGACGTCCGGGTGAAATGGTCAACGGCATATGACCTCATATTGAGTGGCCATTACTTAACTTTGGTGCTTGCAGGCGACTACCATCTGCGCACTAATAAACGATGCTGTCAATTGGGAAAAATTCAGCGAGCACCTAACATGCTTTTCGGGTCATATTATCGGCAAAATTATTTATGCTAAGATGGAAGCAACCACGGCGGTAAAGTTAGCAGACCATTTTCCAGCTGCAGATTTAAAATTCAAGAACCATTTGCGCATGCGCAGAAAAGCGGGACGGCAGCTCATCTGGAAGTGTGACAACAAATATGGCCGTAAATAGGCTCAATTCTCTCATTCGAAAGTACACTAACAAGCTCTGTACGTCTGAGTGTGTTTCCTTTTGTGCTAGCTTGACTGTGTTCTTTCTGATGACCGGAATATGTCGAGTCATTGGGAGTCTTGCTGGTGAATTTCGTCCTACGAACCCTTTGGACGCTCTCGCATTGCGGAAACAAAAGCTCCTTTTGTGCTTGGCTGAGGAATTTGCAGATGCAATTGTACGTGCAAATTCTGGTTATGACCCCTGTCCTCCTCCTGCATGCTGCACGTCTCCCATGGGCGCCTTGTTTGCGTTCAGGGAACTGCAAACAGCCCTGAGTGGCCTACGGAGTCGGTGTACACGTGGTCCCGACAGCATCACCAACCAAGTGCTGCAGAACCTCTCCCTTTACCGCACGAAGGCGCTCCCGAACTACTTCAACCAAGTTTGAAAGACCGGCGACGTTCCGCCGCAATGAAAGGTAGCTTGTATTGTGCAGGTGCTTAAGCCTGGCAAAAAATGGGAGACCTGGCTTCGTATCGTCCTGTGTCCCTCACATTCTGTGTGATTAAGCTGATCAAGATGGCAAGAGCGCCCGTAACATGGTGGCTATAGGAAAGTAAAGCACCTCTATCTGCATGATTGGTTTCCGCCGAATTTCGAGTGGCCAGGATAGTGAATTGCACATGCCTGGCAAGCCACACTTAACCCAGGAAGTATTTTGGCCTTTCGACGCTAGCCATTTCCTCTGACTTAGCAAGAGCTTACGACAGTGTCCTTCAAAGCTTAACACTAAATATTTTATAAGCCATGGGTATAGAGGGCCATCTCATACGATTTATTCATTCGTTCACCTGTCATCGTTCGATTCGAGTGAGATTAGGTACCACTTCAAGCACAGAAAGGTGATGATGATTATGGATTTTTATGGCGCAAGGGCAGCTATGGCCAAAGAGCGCCATGTCACAAGGTATTTTTCTTTTTCTCAAGGTGGGGTCAAAGACCCATTTCCCAAGCATTTCACCCTAAATAAGCCGAGCACCAGACCAGGGGAAAGCTTGTACCCATTGTATCACCGGTGGGTACCCGGCGGCACTGGGGATCGAACCCCGCACCTCCCGCATGCGAGGCGGATGCTCAACCACTTGGCCACCGCTGCGGTCAAGCACAGAAAAGACTGTGTCGTGAGGTGTGCCTCGGGGAAGTGTTCTTTTCCCCGCGCTCTTGATTGCTGTAAATGAGTTGTCTTCCCGAGATTTTGAAAAAAAATCTCAGGCAGATCCGTATCTCTATACAAGCAGACGACTTTTGTGTCTGCTTTATCAGCTACCAACACAAGCGATTAGCCTTAATAGCTGGGCAGACTCTGCTTTCGGTACAGGATTGATTTCAAGGTGTGGGATTGTCTATAGCTGAAAAGTCCTGCTTTGTCCTGTTTCGAGGTGTTGGAAGACGATATGCGTAGTCGAAGATACACGTGGGCAGCTCGTACAATCGCCAGTATAGTCACATGCACTTTTGTGGCATCGTTCTTGACTCCCGTCTCCAGTGGAGACGACCTGTGGACTCGATTGTCTCATCTATGTCTTCACGTCTCATTATGATCCGCAAAACTGCAGGTGTACAATGAGGAAATCTTCCCTGCTCAGGTGAACAAGGGAGAAGTCATCCCTGCTCAATGGTCAGACTCCATCAAGTCCTGGTGATGATCAGCATACTTTACGAACTACCTTTAACATCCCCATCTGTTTCACAGTTCGAATGTTTTCATATTTTTAACCGAACAGCCTAAGGTTAGAGTTCCCCAGGCGTCCGCGAACAATCGAGTACTTTACGAGTAACTACCAAACCTCCTGCCTGATGGGTTTACAAAGGTTATTAATGCAGACTAGTCGTTTCGTAGAGAAGGTTACTGGGCGGGCTCTTCTAGAGCACCTCTGAGGTAGACCTGTGAAATGCAGACTAGTCGTTTCGTTGAAAAGGTTACTGGGCGGGCTCTTCTAGAGCACCTCTGAGGTAGACCTGTGAACTACGCTTACTTGGCTACCATTTCAATGCCCTAGGTCATAACATTTGGATACAAAAGGCAGCGGTTAAACCCACCTTGGTCATTTGAGAGTTTTGGCTTTGCGTTGATCATTCCTCTAGTTCGTGCTAAGCTAAGTACTCCTTTCGCAGAAACGTGTTCGCTCCTACTTGAGCATTCTGAAACAGAATAAGTGACGTAGAATGTTACCTCACCCGCTGCCCACATTTAAACGCAGAAAAGTGCATTCTACTTGCTTCCCTCAACAGCAAAACGCGCTTCATTTCCACACCTTGGTTACCGAGGTGACCACCACTCATACAGAAAGGAGGCGTCCCACATTCTCCTAAGATTACTTCGAGACTGCGACCTGGACTCCAGATGGCGACAGCAGCATTTGGTGACTGACTACTGGGGGTCTATGCGCATGTCAACGTAGATCTGCCAGGTCACATATCTGTAGAAAAAATCGCGACTTTAATTAACGTCTAAGTGTATCTACGATGGAGCAATTTCGGCAGAACTTATGACAAGGCTAATCCCACCAGTAGCAAACAACCTCAACCTCTTACCTATTAGATCATAGTTAACTTGATAATTCCCACGTCTAAGCTGTTGTCTTGGTGGCCGCTACTACTCAGGAGAAACAGCTCTTATAAATCAAAAGCTCTATACTTAAAAATTTAGGGGTCACTTAATTAAGTTGCATGTTGACAATGCGATAGCATCAAAGTCACTTCATGAAGTCCGCTCGGCCTGTTTCGGATCATCCGTCATTGCTGCTCGCCGCATACGCTGAACCTGCGCAACCACCGGTACTCCTTCTTCAACGACATACTTCCGTGGTCGCACTCTCCGCTTGGGGGGATTTTCCGCTACCGTAGACACGCGCAGGGTTATTATGGCTCCATTCTAAACTTATACGCGGAGCTGTCGTCTGCATAAAACGAAGCGCAGCTGAAACTGCCGCCGAGCTCGCCACCACACTCGGTGTTGTCACGTGACCAGCGCACCTGTAACTCGGCCGTGTCATGTGGCCTCATAACGTCACACACCCTGTAAACCAATCAGCGCTTGGCCATGTTATGTGTCCCAGTGACGTCATTCCTAACTCGACCAATGAACGAAGTTTATGACTAACCACGCCATATTTTTATGCTAACCACCTCCCCAACTCGGCAATGGCGCGCAGTCTTATGTCATTCACCCCGTCGACCAGTCAGCGACTTTTGTAACTAACCATGGGAGGCAATTACCGGGCTGCGCTAACCCCCCATTTCTTCCCCCCCCCCCCCTCCCCGTGTCATCCGAGAATAATAATCACAATCTAACTAACCATGGAGCGTTTTTGTGGTCTAGCTATGCTAGTCAGCAGCGCATTTCAGGTGGTCCATGCTAGTCACTTCTGGGCATGCGCCGTAACCATGGCAACCAGCTGCGAGGAGTCGCAGGTGTTCACTGCGCGCCGTCGCCTCGCCGGTCTCTGCGCTCGGCTTGGGAGAAGGCGCAACGGAAGAAGAATAAGGCGCTTGGCGCGAGGTTCTTCACGCACCTCGGGCGTCTCCGACACGCGCTTAGCTCTCCGCGCTTCATTCTTACGTAGACGGGCAGCCTCACGCCAGGCAATGACTTCGGGGTTGGTAGAAGCAGCTTCCCGTAGGCTCTGAAAATGCTGCTTGGTGTACACGCGGCTACAAGCCACGTTGTCTTCTTCCATTGCGCCTTCTCCCAAGGCGAGGGGCCGCTTCGCGGCTTATATCCTACGCCGCGGCGCTGCCACTAAGAGCATAGCGCATGCGCCTTTCCTTTCCCCAAAATCATCGACGTCTAGAACGTTGTCAACGCCAACGCCAAGGAACACAGTGAACGCCGACAGCTTTCACTTTGTATATCCTGGATTAGCTGAACTATAATAATAATAATCATTGGTTTTTGGGGAAAGGAAATGGCGCAGTCTCTGTCTCATATATCGTTGGACACCTGAACCGCGCCGTAAGGGAAGGGTAAAGGAGGGAGTGAAAGAAGAAAGGAAGAAAGAGGTGCCGTAGTGGAGGGCTCCGGAATACTTTCGACCACCTGGGGATCTTTAACGTGCACTGACATCGCACAGCACACGGGCGCCTTAGCGTTTTTCCTCCATAAAAACGCAGCCGCCGCGGTCGGGTTCGAACCCGGGAACTCCGGATCAGTAGCCGAGCGCCCTAACCACTGAGCCACCGCGGCTGAACTAACCCCTATTCATTTTTTTTTCCATGATGAGGCTTCTAATGCTATGGCACTAAATTTGCCAACAGTGCTAGGTCGAACACCCTGTATGGGGAACCTGCGCTGCCAAGGTGGCACTGCAATTTTTCCCTTCGGTGACTCAAAACAGCTTTTGTCAGCCGCTTGGGCCGCTGCAAACGCGAGAACACATGCTGCGCGATTAGATACCCGCGTTTGGCTGACAGCATTCAGTTGCCTAGCTTCTCTCGGCGTAGCCCAGATAGCTGACTTACGGCACGTGCGCCTTCGACAGAGCGCGGAGGCTCACGCCAATAAGCGCCTGAAGGTGGCGCGGAAAAGTACTAATAGTACTACCCAATACTGCTTGCTCTTCTCGCTAGGAAGTGTGTTATGGCGCTGCAATCGGCACCGCAAACTTTAGCGCAAGTCCCCCATAGTGGTGGCAGCTACACATTTATGCATCCAGTGACATCCGCGCTATTCTGCACGTGGCCGACTTGGTAATCCTCTGCGGTGCACGTGAATGACTCTATAAAATCAAATGGGGTTTCTGGCAATTAAACGGCAATTCAGGACGAGCATTAGCATTTTTAGCGGGTATAATGTGTTGGTTCAAAATATTGTGCCGATTTTCTTACATTTTGCTCCCTTTCTTGCACATACTTCAGATGAGTTTTCGGACAAAATTAGCAGTCGAAGAGAGAAGAGCGCCCCGAGTGTTTTCAAAGACTTCACATAAGAGAAATATGATTTTAGAGAGATAACTGCATTTAATATTGCCTCTATGCCACTGTTCTGCTGATGTTGAAAAACTTCTGTCAAGCCTTCTCGAACATTTGATATAAAAAAATGCGAGACAACATTTGTATTCATTTATGAAAGCTGAATGTGTATGATAATTGCAGATACACTTTTGATAATGTAATGTATTGAATTTATCAAAGATAAATGTGTATGCTAATTACAGATACAGTTTCGATAATGTAATGTATTGAATATTTCAATAAAACATGGTCTTTTTAACTTTATTAATCTAAGAGGTATGCAACTTTTAGAAAATACAGTTAAGAACACTACAAGCATGCGGAGCGAAGGCCTGCATTAGCGATTTTTAATTCAATATTGCATTAATAAGCGACGAAAAATATTTCTTGGTGCCTGCCAAAATGCCTGAAAAGGACTACTCATATAAATAAGGGCACCACGAAGAGACCATACGTTGCAGTACTCAAAACGGTTTCTAGCCTTTACTGACCATGCTTTTATAAATTTAATGTTGGTGCTGCTTGCAGTTGACTGTCGATCACATGATGATCCCGAGGATATATATAAAAGTGCGTTACGGTTAGAACGTCCTTTCGTGCATTAGACGTTTGCTGAAACGTCCCATTAAAAAAAAAAAGCGGCATAATAAAAGCATCTGAGTAATTACCTTACAAGGCTGACACCTTAGTTGTACTTCGTCTTTAAAGGCTTTTTTGTCAAGCTCTTCGAGCAGCCTTGTCAGGCTCTTCAGCGTCACCTGGTCGATTAGCGGAAGGCGCCAAACAAGAAGATTTTCAAAGCGTTCGTCTAATACCCGCATAAGACCGATGATTCAATAGCCTTGCAAATAAACGTATGTGAAAGAATGTTTTCTTGGTTTGAAGTTGCTCGTCGCGTGATAGTGAAGCGATTTAAACACAAGCAATACTTTCTTACAATCGTCTACGCAGGAGACTCGGTTCAATTTAATAGCAAACAAAAAAGCGGTTCAAACCTCAAGTAAAAATTTTAAAAAGCTGCCCTTTAAAGAGAGTGGGGTGGAGGCCCGGTGCTCCATTGTCCTTGTTATCAGCAGTAGCTTTAGCCAGAGCATTAAATTTATTTTGTATTTGAAGCGTTGTCTTGCTCCAAAGCAATCTGCTTTTCTTTTTCGGCTGTTGTTTTGTTCTGTTACTTATTTCCTTTTTGCTTCTCCGGCATATGTTTTACGTGGGGTGCATAAAACTTCAGTCCCTTATTGCCTCGTGAACTTCCGTCTCGTTCGACTATCTGGAAGCGCCGAGGGCGGAGAAGCCGGCGCAGTTTCCGCTTACTTCGCTTAGGCCATTTCATCAGCCAGGAGTGGCTCGCCGTTCAACGGCCGTCGTCTTTCACTGCACGCGACTTATCTGCAGGATAAAATATACATGTTTTGTTTAGCCAGCGGCTAGAGGTCGACAGATTGTCTAATATGATTGCCTTGAAATTGTTCTTCGGGGAAGATACGCCGCACGCAAGCAATATGTGAGCGCGACCTCGTGAAGTGCTTGTAGAATTAGGAGGAGGAGGAGGAGGAGGAGGAGGAGGAGGAGGAGGAGGAGGAGGAGGAGGAGGAGGAGGAGGAGGAGGAGGAGGAGGAGGAGGAGGAGGAGGAAGGGAGGGAGGTTAACCGGAAGAATAACCGGTTTGTTGCCCTGCATGGGGTAGAAAGGGGTGTGGGGAGAGATGAAGGAGAAAAGACAGTAGTAAGAAACGGAAGTCACTATGCGAAGTCACAGCGTTCGGTACACTCACAGCTTATCGTGCAGGCCAGAAGTCTTCAAGAAGCGGAGCAGTGCCTTGGAGGCCTTCACCGCTCCAACTATTCAATGCAGCGGGTCCCCTTCTTCTCCTTTCTTTTTAACTGCAACTTAACTCTAACATATGCTTGTGTCACAGCTAATATTTCGTCATGCTTCCGTACGCATACCTAGCTGGTTATAGTTGACGTATTTTACTTAATCAGGCGTGAAAAGAAAAGAGTGACGTGTCTGTGAATGTGCTCATCAGTAAAGAAAGCGCGACACTTCCTGGAGATGTATTCTTACCTAGTTTATTATTGTTTATGTGAAAAATTCGCGTAAGAGCGAGGCGAGCTGTACCCTTTCGTCGATGTAAGTGTTGACGGCAGCTGCTCCACCGTGCAAAAAGAATGCAAAGCTTGGAAGAAATAGCGATGATTAGCATGAATTTCAGATATTATGACTCCAAGAAAACTTGTTTCGAACAGGTGTAACTGCAGCTATCATCCACGTTCTTCTTCGGAATCAATATTTATTAATTATTTATTTATGTATTTGTTTCTTGATTGATTTCAAGGACCCCAAAGTCCTCTTTTGAGCCTATTACAGATAAGCTATTACAGAAAGATATTACAGTTTAGACAGTTTTTAGGTTTGTTAACCGAGCTAGTGTTACGCGATTAGTTTACAAAAAACCTTGTCGAGGTGCGCAGACATGCTCGAATAAGGGCTCCATTGGCAACGTGGCTTAGTCTTTGAGTTGAGTAAAGGTAGAAACTTGGTTTGGAAAGACAAAAAAAAATGAAAAGTTTAATGAGGTGCAGTTGCGATACTTTGGTTAAGGAATAAAAAAAGTGAAGACCGAAGAGGAAATAGTTAATTGCGAGCAGTTTGGTCTATATTGTCTTGTCCAGGACACAGAGCGGCTTCTCTCAAACTGCATCGTTCAGGTGACCCGTCGGGAATGGGCATTTGACGCTAATCTTCTCACTCAGTTAAGAGCTCTTCATTAAAGCCCACCCCTCCATTTAAACACATAATCTGATCAATCAACTACCCTGTCCCGCCTATAGCCCACTGAATATTATCATGTGTATGACCCGAAGTGCTCCACCGAGCTGTGGGTCAGTCAGTTAATAGAGAATTCAGGCACAGCTGTTTTCTGATTAACTGTATTACAATAAATAACACGTCGGCCGCAGGTCCACATTCCCAATTACTCCACATGAGCGAAACTTTGGCGACATTTCGCAACCACATTTACGCTCACTCATCTTTTAGTTATTCGAGTGTTTTACGCACTTATGACGACAGATTAGGCAGGATAGCTAGCTCTTCGTTTGCTTTTTGAGAAAGAACATTTCTAAGCACCCGAAATAAACCATGGCTGTTTTCGACAAAAGAGGAATCGACGACCACAATCTTTGGCGATAATGTGAATTATCCCGCAGTGCATCTCTTTGCTGTCGAAAGGCAGACAGCCTATTTTGCTGATGCTCAATCGCTGAATGAGCAAGCGGAATGGTAACGACATCCCAGAAAGATCCACCTCCGGCTGCGGTGGGATCGCGTGATACCGCTGCCTTATACGTGCAAACACTTATTCCATGCGCGAAAGACTTAAACCTTCAGTAGCTGGCCTTCTGGGTTTTCCTTTAAACGTTAAGCGCTTTTCCGGAAGCATGCTCTTTAATATCTGTTTAAGGCGCCGCGCTTTCTACTTCGTAATTCGTTTGTCGGGACGTCGCCGAATGATTCTGGGACCATTTCATTTCCGCCCAGTCACATAACGATAGCCCAGAGTGCCGGAGGTTATATCGAATGCGACGACCCGCAGCCCTGTTGACCCGACAAAAGGGGTAGCATTATACTTCAGCCGACTTCAAAGGAGCAGCGAACTATGAGCGGGCCCAGCGACATCCGCAAGGTGACAGCTGCAGCATAAGGACGGGAGAATAAGAGAGCGAAATGAAAGCTAGTACCTGTCTTTCTGTCGGCACAGGTCCGCTTCCTCCTTGTAATCAATCGTCACTGGAAACAGATTATCTGGGCGAAATAAAAGAAAAAACTGAAATGTGAGAGCGTGAGAGCTCAATTTATACCAACAGTCTATATAGTTTAGCTATTACTTTTCTACTCATGCTCACTAAGCCGTTCGCTATATATAGACAGCGCTATTCAGCTCATGTGCCCATGTCGCTATCGGACATTGAAGATGTGCTAATTTTACTCTTTAGTTTGTTTTTTTCATATCTACAAATAAGGAAGGAAAACTACAGTATGTATTTTAGTGACGAGTATAGCGTTGCAGCAACACCACTGTCTCATGTAGACAGCGACGAGGAAGGAGTCGAGAGTGCTGCATGGGTCCTGTGGCAGCGAATGGTGCAACCACTTTTTTCGCACTGCTATTGCGCCCAGTAAATTAACCCCTTCTTACAATGTGAACTCCTCGCGTATCATGAACTTGGTGTTCCTGTAGAATTCTAATTATATTTTATTGGTAGTTATGCGATATGAGAATATTAACAACAAAAGCGCTACCACCTTCATTTTCTGTCCCATTTCCTATGTCAACTGCTGTGTGCATTAGTGTCTTCAGTATGCAAGCCGCTGGACAATTCTTCGTGCCGAAGCGCAAAAAATGCGTCTGACGATAAACATAATTTATTCAGGATGTCTGAGGTGAGACATCCCGCATACGTCGGCTCATGGATAAATAACTCGCCTGAAACTGTAGATGCGGCAAACTGCCGCGCTTACTGGATTACAAGAATGATCTTAGGCGCACATCGTCAAAGTGGCAAATCCTCTTCGACGCGCAGGCTCACTTGAAGCATTTCTGGGCAATATACAGAGTTATTACAAATCGTTCGACGCAGCACACAGTCTACGTAAACTTTCAGTAGACGCTGTTGTGTGCTGCATGTAAAACACAGGTCATGACATCAGCGATAAGGTATATACAAAAAAAAGGAACTGTAATGCGACGAGCATCTGACGTGCTGATCGATCCTAACATTACCAGTGACGCTTAGTGTATTGCGGAATGGCAGGGGCCTATTATTTTTTTAATAAGAGGCTTATTATTTGTTAGGTTGTCCCAACGTAATATTTGTAGTGCGGAATGGTGATGAATGGTGATTCAGAGTAATGTGCGAGGGTCTGTCTATAGTAACACGCCCTTCGTTTTCGGGCTTTAACTTTTTTTTCGGAAATTCAGGGGTGAAGCTTGCGCTCTCTTTCTTTAGATAAAATTCGGATAGAAATCGCGCTATTTTATAGCAAGTTTCATAATTTGGCTTTTCTTGGGTTTTTCTTTTCAGGAAGAATAGACTACAATTAGTGCATGAATTTGTGTGGGACGACAAATGCTCTCTTTTTCGCTCAATAATTTTACTAACAACGAGTAAATGGCAGCTTACTCCAAGAAACTGCCCACGAAGATAAACCTCTTTTTTCTCATTTCTTACAATCATTTCATCTCGTACACTACCATTCCCGTGCGCACAAGCGGGAATTTTAAACGCTCAACTGCCTTTGAGCAGGACATTTTTAAAATCGGAAACGCTCAATACAATGATAGCAATGAGGCATGCTGTCAGTAACTGCGTTCTGCCCTCTCTCTTTCGAAACATACTTTTTGGAAGTATCCCACAGGTAAACCTAAATATCGAAAGAAGCTCGAAATTTCCAGTTAACTAAAAACATCTATCTGCAAAACGACTACAACAGACCTGCTAGGATCCGTGTGGTGCCTTCAGCTTTGTGCATATTTAACTTTTCCTTCGATACGGTGCATTTTCGGGTATAAAAAGCGTTAAATACAATTTTAATGAAATATGCTTGGGCAGCCACTACCGCGCAAATGCCTTAAAAGAAAGGGTCCTAAATATAGTCTTTAATAGAGGCCCTATCCTTCAATAAATAAGGTCTTTTTGTTAAACGTTCCCATATTTGACAGAAGTCAGCTCGTTCACGTTTACCATGACATAGTTGGGCATTGCACACCGTTCAGTGAAGTAACTATATATTTCGGAGCCGTTTCAGAAAAACAAAGGCCATAATAAATATCTGCCAGGCCAAAAAAATGTGATAGAAAATGCTCAAAGTGGGTCTTTACAGCCTAGCGCACTCCGCTCTTTATGCTCGACTTGCAAGCGAAGCATTTTCTGCTCCATGAAGCAACTGAGACACCATCCTTGTACGAATGTTTGCATCTCGTTTGCGACCTTTTATTCGAATAGATCGTAATTTATGCAGCGTGCACTTGCAAACAACTCAAAGCCTCTACTACGCGCGGTACGCTCGAGGACAACGACGAAGTGCGGGACTCTCAACACAGGGGCTCACGGAAGAGTGCGTTATCGACTCGGGATGCCTCCAGCCCCGTTCGTCGCGCTGGTGCGGTCGAGCGCCACTGGAAGTTCCGCCGACGCGGAGCCTAATAAAGGATTCGCGTCGAAGTTTAGACCCCCGACTGGTGGAAAACAACGAAAAGTTGTGTCCATCCTTCATTAAAGCTGCATGAAGCAGACTTGTCCCTCAATGGGAAGTGGTGGCGTTAGCGGCTCGAGGAACTATGCCTAACTGACGCACTAATCACGTCGCACCAGCCTGCGTCAAATGTCGTTGCGGCACGGAGCACGAAATCATGCATTAAAGATGTTTGCAACGGCTCGTTCATTGCATGCCAAAGGGTTTTTCTGTGTGACAGTTGAGCGCAATGCAATTGTACAGCAAATGAGCGTCAATGCTGGTGGTACCTGTCGTAATGTTGTAAACCGATCACATGACTTGGCAGAGCGCTCCTCAGGTGCCCGTGGCCGCGTCATCTTCTTTTGCGGCTCGAAATTCAGGCCATGAGAGTCGCGGATAATTTTCTGTCTACGAAAGCCTTACATGGCTAAGCCTGAATATGGACATGGCTGGTGGCTTATTTAGCGGCATGGCGGTACGTCTCAGATGCTACGATATGACACCGAAGGTCATGCATTGCAAACATATCTAAGATCTGGAGAGTTGGTATCGGACGTTGTAAGAAAGTAAGGATACATACGCTGTAATTTCAAAGACCACAAGGCTGTCTTCGCCAGTCTGAAGATTCCGAAAGAAGGAAACATGCTTTAAATGCTTATAAAACTAAAAAATAAAGAGGAACCACGTGGAATGGTAACTAAAATTTATCGAATTATTCATTAGCATAAAAAACTAACAAACTTTTATTAAACAGCCAAAATCTCCGACAACTTCTGGGCTGTAATAACGCATTATCCAGTATCGTAATAATTCAGGGGGCTTTCATTAAAATGAAGTGACGCGTTGGATGCATCGTTGACCTGTTCAGCCTATAAACGACTAGCATGAACTATGCTATGTCTATATAAGTGTCCAAGTCTACGCTTGAGGTGTGGGCTATGTTTTCTCGGTGTCGAAAGCACTGTGAAACCTAGCTGTCTGTGAAGCCACTTTACGAAGTTATAAAACAAGCAACGCAAGAAAGTGTGCAATCAACCACACCATCGACAACATTTTGCGTCGGTCATGCATGAGACCAAGGGGCTCAGGCACAAAATAATCACATGATTGCTGTCTTGGGTGTGTACGCAAAAAAGCCACTGTGCTACAATTCACTCCCTCGCCTTCTTTTTTGCAACAATAGTTTATTCTATCTCTCCTTTAGGCTCATTGTAAATCCGGCAGCTCTATTGTTTCTCGATTTTAGTGTCTGATAATCTTGGGACATGCATCACTCGGGCTCATCGCCGTGTAATTAATGCATCTTGACTTCTGCACCATGCATGTCTTCCTTGCGAGCACCTCTGCTAAGACAGCAGCTTTGTGCTTTCTATATAGTTTTTCAAATGACCTGCAGCGGTACCAGATTTTTACTTAGGCCATCTTTTCTTTCTACAATTTCACATGGTTTCCTAAGGGACCGGCAGAGCCTCCTTCTCTGAAGAAATGTTAAGAAAAGTAAGCGAAATCTTGGTCGAAATCGCAGCTAACGAAAGCGAAGGCCGCGTTCTTACAGCTTGGCCTTTCAGACTGAAAATGAATGTTTAAAAGCCGTTCAAAGTTCGCTAAGCTTATATTTTGCATTTCCTCTATCCGTCTTGTGACTTTCCACGGGACTGAAATTCCAGAAACATCATGCTGAAGGTCGAGTGAAAAATTAATGGAGAAAAACCAGTTAACAGAAAATGTATGAAGACGACTGAGCATAATTGTGTTGTGCCGATATACGGTTTCGCGACGGTGTTTTTGTTTTGTTCCCAAAACGACGTATTTTATTTCAAGCTCCCATTTATGTCCGTATTTACAGACGGCTACCAATACTTCCTTAAACTTACCTAACACAGTATTGTGGCCCAAAATAAATTTTGCTACCTTCATTTTTTTATTATTCTCTGTTTGGCGAGCCTTCTTCCAAACTGAAAGCTGAAGTGCCTGGTTCCAGCAGTTTTTTTTTAACTAAAGAAATCAACACGTTATGTAGGTATTTTCAAAAAGAGATCGGAGGCTACCACCATAATGAGCATTGAACTGCGCTCGCAGAGCAGGAGAGAGTTGTAGATTAAGCTCCACCACGCTCTCCTCACATTATATAAAATTGGTTTTTCCAAGAGTTGTGAAAAGGTCTGCACATTGTCGCTACAAAGAGAGTTACAAAATTTTGTCCTTCCTAAATTTTGTTGAGGAGGGAAAGGAAAATCTACTGACGTTACCTAAATTGTACGTATTTCAACGTAGTGTATGTAAACAAAATCTAAGCTTGGGGTTATCTAACAGCTCATAGAACTTAAACCTCAATGTGGTTGAAACGTCGTGGCCTCGAATAGAAAATGACTCTTCCAAAGAGTCGTATTTTTTTTATTATCCCAAAGAGAACAAGGAAAGAGAAGGCCTGAGGATACTTGCAAGCACCCTGCGGGTTTCCTCTGCCTTGTTCACTTTGTGATTATCGAGAACCACCTTTCCACCCTCTCTCTACTTTGTTTTTTTTTCATTAGGGTAATAATTTATTTTCAGCACAATATCACGCAGGGCGAGTATGCATAAAAACTCTGAGCATATAAACACACTCAAATTCATAACATACACAGACATTTTTCATGCATCTGTTATGAATTGTGGGTAATAATCCCGCTATTAAGGTTATCCTAGCCTGTAATGGTCCTCGAGAATGAAGAGTATTTATAAAAGTCACGTTTTCTATATATATAAATTTCGAGGCATTTCTTTCTCTGTTGGAAAAAAGTCTACGCAGCATGTGCAGGTCGAAACAATATAAGGGTTCGTGAAGCACTGCCGCCGACAGCTGGCGAGAATGAGCGGGCACCAGGTGCATGTGCGGAAAGAGCACCCGACCATATGCTTACTGGGTATGTGCCTTTGCCGATAATTCTTACCGGCTGTCGGCGGCACGGCTTCACCAAACGCGGTGGCCACGCGCCCCTGTGTTCCCTCTCATATTGCCTCTACCTGTACGTTGCTACAAGAAAAAGAAAAGATTGATCTCTTGTTTCTCAACACCTTCTACAATGTAACGAAACGCACTTGGCACTCAAGTGAATAATAAAAATCTTGCATAATTTATCTTATTCAATTAACTAATTAAAAAAACATATATATAAAAATGTTCTTAGCGGCGTCAAATAACAGCAAAAATTATCACTTTGGCTAACCCATCTGCGGTTTAAAGCTTTTTTTAATCTTTTGATCAAGATACGTGAAGCAGTATGTATACAGCGTGTTCAAAATTAGTCTTTACTGATTTTTAAAAATAAATGTGAAGCAACTTGCGCTAATGCAGCTTCTGCAAGTTGGTAATGCGGCCAAGCGGACACAAATTGGGATAAGAATTTTCCCGTAAGTTGAGTAATTAAATAAAATTCATTAATTAAGTTTTTTATTGGCTGAAGCTAGAGTGCATATTTATATTGAGAACTTGGAGGCAGTTGCCTTTAGGGCTATTCCATTTTGTACAATTTTAATAACGCGCCTGCGTCCTGAGATGCGCGTGTCTAAAATTTCGTCCCAGTTCTAATTACGCATGCGAGACAGCGGCTCCCAGCGTGAAGCACCTCCCTCATGTGACGCAGCGGTAGCGTCTGGCACTTCGCCTTGCAAGAGTGTGCAGCGAGCGGCGACGTAGATGACTTTTCGATCTGGGCCAGCGTTTTCCTTCTTGGCGATCGAAACCGATGAATCACTGTTGGGTCAGCGATAAGGGAGAGCTATATTTCTTTAAGCGATCGCTTCTACAGTCGGTAGAAAGACTCTATGCCGCTCGCTGCACACTCTTTCAAGGCGGAGTGCTATACGCAACAGTTGCGTCACACGAAAGAGGTGCTTTACGCCGGGAGCCGCTGTCACAAATGCGTAATTACACGAACTGGGACGAAATTTTAGACGTGCGCATCTCAGGACACAGGCGTGTTACTAAAATGGTACGAAGTAGAAAAGCCGTCAAAAACCACTGCCTTCATGTTATCAATATAAATATGCACTCTAACTTCAGTCAATAAAAGCTAATACATTTTAGTTAATTACTTAATTTACGGGGAAAATTATTATCCCAATTTGAGTCCTCCTGGCCGCATTACCAACTTGCAAAAGCGGCATTAGCGCACAGTGCTTCACCTTTTTTTTTTTTTAATCGGTAAAGTCTAATTTTGTACACGCTATATAATAGCAACCCTTGCTATATTCGTATCAGCACGACGTTATACATATGCGTCTGGCTTGGTACTGTTTTCGGCAACACATACTTTACTGGCCGGCTAGGGGTATGATAGGAGACCAAGCTTGTCGTATATTCTAAAATTTCTACAAATGAAAAAAAAAAATTACCGGTTTTTATGTTTGCTCTAAGAATGGCAACTTTTTTAATCTGTCGGCAAGCAAATGAAAAATGGTTTCATTGTAATGACTACAACCTATAAAAAAAGCATCTATTGCAAGAATTTTTCCAACTTGAGCCCTTTTGTTCCGTGCCATCCACAGTTAAGCCTATTACAGCCTGATCTCGCGGTTTCAGATTTAAACGTAAATTCAGCTTTCACCGTTTTTTTCGTAGTGCTGGAAAATTTTTTATCAAACAAATTATTTTACTGGATGACACTAGTTTCCGTGAGTTCACTGTATAGGTGATTGCTAAATGGTTTACAGCGAGATAAAACTACAGCGTCCTAACATAACAACATAAAATTTATATTTTTTTTCGACTGGTCGCAGAATACGAAAGGTCACCCATGTTTTGCACACTTTCATGCAAGGAGATTACTTTACTTTACTTTGGGGAACCTGTCGTCGTTTATAGGAGGAAATAAAGCAATAAATATAGTGTAGGCACCTTGAGGTGATGTGTTCTGCTAAACAGCCTCCCAGTTCGCTGATGCAGTGCAATGTCTAGAAATGTCAAGTTGTTTCGGTGAATCTACTCGTAACTGTCACCGAGGTATAGCAGTAGGTCCTGGAACAGGTTCTTTTTCCAAACACAAAAATAAAGGCAGGTCATCAGCAATGTCTGAAATAATATATTCGAAGTGATAGCTGTTGCCGATAATTGCAATAATAAGATTCAGATAGATTCTGATGTAGGTGTGACATGTGTGGGACAGTCAGTAACATTTTGAAAGCTTCCCGCAAGCATTGTCGCCAACACCCATTTCTGGGTAGGTTTAATAGTCAGGCTGCTGAATGGAAGAGAAGGAGCTGCAGTTGGGCAATGAGTCTGTTTAAAGACCATTACTCTTCATATCTGAGATGTAAAAAGAGTACTTGTTTCGACTGAGGCGTAAAAGCTGAGTAACCTCAATCATCCCAATATGATACAGCCAAACTGCTCGGAATGCACGTGTTTCAAAAATCACAACCCAAGATAATCTCGTAGGGGCGTGGTAGTTAGACACGACAAAAAGCAGCTACACACAAGGACGTCCAGAACAGTTTGCATGCGTTATTTCGCATATGTCCAGCGCAATAATGTCGGCTGATTTCTTCACGATTTTTTTCGGGTGCCACATGTAAAGGCGTTAGGCGTCGCTGCATGTCAGGATATAACGAGCGTTGCATTTTCTCCCTGTTCCCCTCTTTTTTACGGCGTCTCGCAAGGCGGCGGCCTTCCGCAGTCTCTAGAATGCGCGCTATATATAATGCCACGCCACGGCGCCCTATTCGGGAGGCCGGGCTTGGCGGTAAGTTCCATGTCTGTGAGTGCATGACTCCGCCAAAGTATTTTTTCTTTCCCTAATGGCACATTAAGCTTTCTTCAGCTTCCTTCGAACAGAGTACGTACCATACGGACAGGGCACGGTGTTGCAAACTGTGCTTCTCCGTGCGTTACAGCATCGTGTAACGACTTTTGACGTTGGGGACTGGACTTTCTTTTCTTGTCTCTTATTTTTCCTCGCCCCCTTTCCGGGCAGTCGAGCTCGGCGTTTCTTTTTGCCCCGGCCTGCTACAGCCCGCCTCTCCCAGCGGTATGTCACTCGAGTAGCCAGGTGTGAACCGTTGCTCACTGGTTCTTTTCGGAGAAGTCGCTTTTTGGGACCAAGACCCCTCAGGTGACTTGCTCCGCGCCGGCCTTTCTGCACGCATTTGTGGAAAAGATTTGGTGATATATAGTTCTTGTTTCTTACCTACCCTTCACAAAGGGGCAAGCCATCCTGGATATTCGCCCTTGCACTCCACATGGCATCACGTGCGTTTTGGCGAACCACCAGGACGTCTGAAAATAATTGCAATGATATGAGTTTCTCGCTGTGTCTACCCAGGTACTCCGGGATATGCCTTCTCAGGCTGCCACTATTGCGCTGCAAGATATGAAAGCTTTCCGGACATATCAGTAATTTCCTTTGAACCTCAAGAAGGAGCCATACGTTCCTGTCGTGACTTGCGCTTTGCAGTTTCAACTTTTTGTTCCGGCAGTTTCAGGTTTTGCACATCTTCTAAGGTTGCCCTCATGGCACAATTAATTTAATGGCTGCCATCTTTGATTCTAGACACCAAAACTATGCATATTTCTTCATTTCTTCTTTCACTCCCTCCTTTATCCCTTCCCTTACGGCGCTGTTCAGCTGTCTGCCGATATGTGAGACAGATACTGCGCCATTTCTTTTCCCCAAAAACCAACTTTCAATTTTGATGCCGTCATTTCGTCCCCTGACGTCATACTCACATAGTTCCACCCCCTCTATCCGCCAAATTCGACCGTGACGTCATCATTGGTACGCGGCAGGGGGTTGTTTCTACAATGTTATTGTAGATGGCGCAACAAGTCTCCTGGCTAGGTAGGTTGAACCCCTGCCCGATTTAAAGGGTTCAGCCTTATCCATCCGTCCATCCATTGAGACGTGCTGTTTTCTAGTTGCTGCCAAAGATGGCGCTATGATTTTAGGGTGGTTGCAGACACCACGAAATCTCGAAACACGATGAGTAGTTTCCACCAAAGATGGCGCTGTGATCTCAGGGTGGTTGCAGACCCCACGAAATCTTGAAACGTGATGAGTAAGAGCCAACGCTCTTAAAATTCTGTCAAGCATCTCATCGCATCCCGAGTGTTAGACAATCGCTTGTTTCGAGGACGATGTGTCGCAGTCCATCGCTTTTCTCGTGTTTGCTTTAGTTAGTGAGTATTAGAAATCGGCTCGGTCCTTTTCCTGCGCAATTAGATAGGAGAAATATTCGTTTAGTTTTCTTCCGCATAGTTTAATGTATTGAAGTGTCGCTCATATGGCCTTTCATGTTCATAACGGCGAGTAGACGAGTAACCAAACGCGGTGAGATCCTTCTCTTTAGAAGGTGCTCCCGGATAATTTTTTTTTTGTGCAGAATGCTTGAACTAACCATGCGGCCTATAAAAGGCCAGTGAACAGGGCTAGTTCGCTTCGTGTGTTCTGGTTTTCTTGATTGTTTCATTTGCCTCTGCGCAGTTCTCGAGCGGTTATTTATTTCACAGTTGCCAAATAAGGCAGCCTTCACTTTCATGTCGCTTTAACAACTATGGTGGCTGTGCAGTTGTTATGAGAGGCATCTATAATGGCACAGCCACCAAAGTCATTTATAAAGACCGGTATTAAAATTGAGGGGACAGTTAAGTTTCGCCTCAAGATTATTACACGATAGCGTTCATGACTTAATGCCCATATATGCGGAATTGGTCGTTCTCAAGTTTACAGTCATACCACTCGTTGTGCAATGGTGCTGCGGTTCAGGGATGCGCCATTTCCCTGAGATAGTAGGCGCTGCCAACGGTGGGTCTTGTGGGACTCAAGCTGTCATTCTCGAGCAACCTCTCGCGATCAACCATTAATCTAACTACCACCTGCTAGGGTAGTTAATTTGCTCACAATCCGGTGGGTAGCTTGTGAAAAACCCTGCAAGCTCACGTGGCCTAGCTTTTCCCCATGGGTCGCCTCTCCAGGGGTGGCTGCCTGAGCCACCATACGCCACCCTATTTATCGCTCACAACGCCGACAACACCGATGACGCCGACGTCAAGAATGCCGACAAAAGATTTTCAGCTTAACGGGGTGTTTAACGCTATCGTGCAAAAATTCTAATTAGGAAGCGTGTCACACAAGGAGGCACTATTTCACCAATGCCATTCACTGCCTGTTTAAAGGATATATTCAGAGGCCTGAATTATGAACAGTTGGGGTAAGAGTTAACAGAAAATACCTCAGTAATCTGCGATTCGCCGATGACATTGCATGGCAAAGTCAGTCAGGGGATGAACCGCAAATTATGACGAATGACTTAGACAGGCAGAGCAGAATGGTGGGTCTAAATATTTTGGAAAACTGAGGTAATATTCAGCAGTGTCATAAAAGAACATCAGTTTACAGTGGTAGTGAGGCGCTGGTGAGTGGTAAGGGAATATGTTTTCTTATAGTAGGCAGTGGCCGCTGATCCCAATAACAAGAGAGAAAAAACTAGAAGAATTAAAATGGGGTGGAGAGCGTTTCTTAGTGTCTCTCCGATCATAAAAGGCAGTTTACCAATATCCCTCGTGAGACATGTACGTAACAGCTGTATCTCTCACAGGCACTAACCTATGGGAAAGAAACATGGAGGCTAACAAAAGGAGGTCAACTAAAAGAAAAGACAACACAGCGAGCTATGGAAAGGAAAGCGGTAGGTGCAACGTTAAGAGGCAGGAAGTGGGCAGAGTGGGCCAGGGAACAAAACGGGTTAATGACATCCTAGTCGAAATTAAGAGGACGAAATGGACTTAGACAGGGCATGTGAGGCGAAGGCAAGATAACCGCTGTCCTTAAGGGTAACGGAGTGGACTCCAAGAGAAGGAAAGCGTACCAGGGGGCACCAGAAGGTTAGGTGGGCGGATGAGATTAAGAAGTTTGTGGGGATACGGTGGCTGCAGCTGGCAAAGAAGATGGTTGATTGGGGATACATAGGAGAGGTCTATGCCCTACAGTGGGTGTAGTCACGCTGATGGCGGTGATGAACAACTGCTGAGTGGTCTTGAAAATACAGTACGTACTCGAAGACACCTGATATTCCCGAGACACCTCAGAAGGGGCATCTCATGTACAGAATTGTCCTCTTTCAAAAACAAACAATTGCGGAGTGTTGCTGGAGCGAAAGAAAAAAAGAAGACAACAGCCATATTTGATGATGCTTTAGTCCGTTTTTGTTTCATTCGTCCGTCAATAAATCCCGATGAAAGCAAAGAAAGGTGCAGAAGAGAACGGCCGATCACAGGCACGGCCGGAATGGATGCGGCGCTGCCGCTACCCACCCCGCTCGCGTCGTATCTACTCCGGTCACATCACGAGGACCACGCTCCGCTGATCCGACGGACAATCCCGGCACAGCTTCTTTCCTGAGTTGCATGTGGGCCCTTTTAAAAAGATCAAGCATGTCAAACACGTAGTCGAGCTCCGTCATTCGTCTCGTCGGCGCTGGTCCGCCAATTCCTCAAAAGTCATTTATGTCGCAGTTTTGCGCATACTTTCAAGCTTCATGATGCTTCTTTTTTTTTTAACTGACTTCGGATATTTTCTCCACTGCGCATATCAAGTGCCAATAGGCATCATCTCCTGGGAAAACTCACAGCATGTTCGACTTTTATGATGACCTTACATAGACCCCAACTCGTCTAGATTTCTTCAGAAATCAATGGCTTGTCGGGCGCTCTAATCTGAGGCAAGTGAAACACGTGGAAAAAGAATGTTTTTGTTCATGTAGGCCAGAAAAGCATTTGTGTTTAGCTGTCATCGCGCAAAATTTGATGCAAATGTCCTGAAAACGTAAGGCAAGTTTGTTCCTAAATTTTACTGGCGTATCCTGCCAAGGAAAATGCTGCAACTGAATTTTTTTTCTTAGATTTGACCCCTCAGCCAGTTAAGGAAATTCTTGAATATATCATTTGAAATAGCTTGTCTAAAATCACTCCACATGTCTCTACTGCTCTCTGAATACAAACCGCCCTGCATACGTTATCGTAGGGGCATTAAAAACGATTTCTTACAGACATGTCGACCAGTAACAATACGTGCTTAGAAGGCAGAAAATCAAGTAGGAGGGACTGCCAATTGGACACTTTTTATTTATCGAGATAAAGGGGCGGTTGTAAAAAAACAATATTATTCAGGAAGAAAACAAACAACCAGACTGACTATTTCAATGAGCACGCCCAGTCTGCTTTTTTTAAATCTTTGATACATTAATCTCTTATAATAACTGGCCGCTAAGCTAAGCCACTGTGGACATGCGCTGTCTGGAAGATAAAGGGCACTAACATATGGACGAGCTGATTGGGCAACATTTTGGAGGAATAAACAGAGACTAAATTTACGCGAATAAAGCAGGAATGCCGATCAAGCGCCTGTGATTTGTTCCTGGCAGTGCCTCGTCAATTTCCCTACTCTTTGCGCTTCCAAATGTTGACACAAATTTCTGTATTTTTATTTTCATTCCTAACTCATACATCACAGGCATGTCACCTATATTCTCCGCGCAAGATATCAGGTTGCCTAATAACACTGTGCTGTTGCGCGGCTGCTTGTATTGTTGCAATGCAAAGTGTAAAAAAATCGAACCTCGGGGCAAAAACCGACACTTTTGCTTAGAGCCTCTTGTCCTGTTAACATTGCAGCAGATTAGAATAAAATATCAACCACGCTGTGTGCGTGTTTTCCGGCTTCAAGAAAGTGTGAAATGACATTCTTATTTAACGGAACGAGAGTAGTAGAGTAGGGGGCTAGATAGTACAGAGTAAATATATTTCGAATAAACATGACGCGTGGCCTATTGCTGCCTCGTAAGAATGCCTCTAGGGAAACTGCTGCACGCTATATTGATCTCGGCGTAGTAGTGTTTATAGCATTAAATTTGGATTTATTTCCTTAATGAATTAGGGGCAGTACCGAAAGCAGCAACACGAATACATCAAAATGTTTGCTCACCATCAGTCCGGAAATAGTTGCCCTTTATATCCCGTCCATCAAAGTCACTAAAGGCCAAGAGATTACAATCAAACCACACACGTGCCTCTCTATGGCATCGTCGTTGGCAAGAAGCTGTGACTCGCAATTATAGCTGTAGAAATGCTCGCCAGATGCAGCTGCAAACCAATACGTTCCGAGGTGCGATCCACACATACTGCCAAGATCTTGTCGAAAAGGAGGCCTTATCAGTTTGCTTATCAATAACTGAAGCAGACAGCTTGTGTCCTTCGCCCCTGACTATGACCTCCAGTGCCTTAATGACGGAAGCCCGACCTATATTCGAGGGGTGACTTATAGCAGCTGCTTGGATTTGACTTTCGTTTCACAGTGTCTTACCAACAGCGTCACGTGGTGTTTGTATGTATAAACCCATGGCAGCGACGATATCCCAAGCTATCTGATTGTTACCGGCCATTCCACATTTTCCCCAGCCACGTGTAGGCAGCGCATTGACTGAACAGTTTTTAAATTACATATGGAGGCTGCTTGCACCGAGGGCTTCTCTACCGGTCTTGAACAAAAAATTAAGGAGGTCATGGAACACGCCACCTGCCCCTTAAACCCTGTCGCTAACTACACCGATTTTGACTTCGAATTGCAGCGACAGCGATCACCACGACGCAGGGAAGAGCGCAGATACCGACGCGCAAAGTCGCGCCTAGACCTAAGAGATGCTAGGCGCGTATAGAAGAAGATTCAGCGCAGAATTCAGGCACTGCAAACACAACGCTGGAGGATATTTTTCCAAACACTTGATCCACGGAAGCCTTTGTGACGCGTTTGGAGTGTAATTCGGGGTCTTCGCACGTCCCCTCAACAGCGCTACCCATTCAAATCCGTCGCGCTCCACCAAATGAGCAGTGTGGTTGAGGTAGCCGAAGATTTCTGCGCAAGAATAACAGGCCCTCCGAATCCAGGCGCAACGCTGCACTGCAACCATGTTCCACCCTCACGGGATTCTCGGATGGATATGCTATTCCCCATGGAAGAACTTGATGCTGCACTGGTTTGTTGTAGAAGGTCATCATCACCAGGACTGGATGGTGTGACGTACTCCGCACTTGCCAACCTGGCCAAGAAGCTTGACGGGCTCTTTTGGACACTTATAACAAGTCATGGACTGCTGGCATAGTTCCTCATGATTGCAAGACCAGTCGTCTGGTTTTACTTCTTAAACCGGGGAAATCATCGCTCGACCTTTCATACTACCGTCCAATTGCACTCGTCAGCTGCGTCGGCAAAGTCATGGAAAGAATGCTACTCACACGCGTGGAATGGTACATGGAGCGATATCAGATATATCCAACTAAAGCATTAACCACTGAGCGTACTTTAAAATTTGCGAAATTACAAAACAGGGGTTACCTTTTCATAGACGAAGTCTAAGTGTGGATATTAAGGGCACTAAAACAACTGAAGCTAATCAGAAAAGAAACTTTTAAAACTTTCATTTCATTTTCTTCCCGGCAAAATTTTTATTCACATATTTTACCTTTTATTTCTGCTTCGCCTGTTTCAAGCATTTTGCATATCCCTTGTGCGATCTCCCAAGAAGGAAATATTCTCCAGAGAGCATTTAGGGGCTGTATGTACATCAAGACATTAATCTCTATGAAACCATCATGGAAGCGCTGGCCTAGGCGCGGAAAATAATCCACTTTGCGCGGACGCTTTTTTCAATCAAGGGTCCCAGAGGTGTACCCCCCTTTTTCCTCCGCACTCGTCATATTTTGAGGCTCCCCCCCCCCCCAAAAAAAAAAAGAAAGAACTGAATGACATAATGGCTTTTCCACTGCTGAATAAAAGAAAATGGTAATTTTTTCTTGCCCTGACATCACCTAAAAGGGCGGGTATTCTTCCCTATGTTGCGGCTACATTTTTAATGGCTAGGCGAAGGCCGCCCCGACGATGTGTTTGAGCCACCAGAAATGACACTGAGCCAGAGCGGGCAGCGACGGCCCCAGCTCGGTTTTACTGCCACTTTGTTTTGAGCCGGCGTAGCCTAGGGCGTTGTCCTAACAGCGCGGAGCCCATTACGACTCTAGTCACGTTCTACTAGTTCCTGTCGTCCATAACTTTTACCTTTTAGAAGCGTACATACTAACCTGTTTCTATAGGTCTAAAAAAGCGAGAGGTAGGACCATCGTGGTTTTAAGCAATGAAAAGGAACGAAACGGACAGGAAAAAGTATGTTAGTTGTTTCTGCCCTCTACTATCCACGAACAGTTAAGCTCAAGTTAGGACGATGATTTTATGATACATTTGTCTCAGTGAGCCCCTACAATTGATAGCGAATGCCTGTTCCGTTTCCTGAGCACTTCTTGCCTAGGTGGTTGAGAGGCACTCTCCGTGGAAAGCCAGCCACGTGCCTGGTTCAGTCTTACACAGGTACTTTGCTTGAAGAGATCGAGTTCCATGTAACGTCAAATACTTTATGAAAATGGCCACTTTGAAACGCGCCGGGCGGCCACCGCGTTTTTAGAAAGGTGCGGCAGGTGCTTTGTGCCCTGTCAGATTCTCATGCGCTAAACTTGACAATCCCGCAGAAGTATTTTTAGTCCCCGAGTAGCACACGGATACTGCATACACCTAGAGAGATTTTATAAAAGGACAAGGAAAAGGAAGAATGACTGAGCTACTGCACGCGCGCTTTGTATTGCGCAAAGCAGAATATGCTACCAGCATACTCGTTGGCCTAGAACATTCTACCACAAACCGAGACCTATTCCGAAACTCTCTAGGAGGACGAGGAGGAATACTTTATTTAAGGCCCAGAGAAAAGAACGCGTGCTATGCAAAGGCCCGTTGCTCATTTGCCCAGCCCGAGAGAAGCCAAGCACTTCAGCAACAAGGGGAAGGATAAGAGAAATAAGGAGATGTAATGGCGACGTTGTTCCAATGGCAGAGTCTTGAAAACAAGAATTCGGCGAGTGTCAATCAAAACATGAGGTACTAGATGCTGACACGGACGTAACAAATGACGTTTCATTATTCTGTCTTATGTAGCCTACTTTTCTTGTAGAAATAATTATTATGCCTCTTCACGGTCGCTTGAGGGACATATCTTTCGATGCCGGTTATTTTTTTCGTCTAATGACCAATGCCGCTCTATTGCGTCTGTCTTTGTCTTTAGCTTCTCGTCTTTGCGTCTCCCACCGCGGTGGCTGAGTGGTTATGGCGCTCGGCTGCTGGCCCGAAGGACGCGGGTTCGATCCCTGCCACGGCGGTCGAATTTCTATGGAGGCAAAATTCTGGAGGCCCGTGTGCTGTGTGATGTCAGTGCACGTTAAAGAACCTCAGGTAATCGAAATTTCCGGAGCCCTTCACTACGGCGTCTCTCATAGCCTGAGTCGCTTTGGGACGTTAAACCCCCATAAACCAAACCATAAACCATCATATTTGCGTCCTTCGTGCCAGCTTCGTTCAGCCTTAAAATTATGATGACTTGACCTTGCTCAGCTTAATATTTAATAAACTGAGGCTCTTCTGGTTATGGTACCACCTGTTTATCTTGTTTTATCTACTCTCTGTTAGCGTTACACGTCATCGTGAGTACCCAGAAGGGCGATAGCGACCTCTTTTCTGTGCTGCACCGCTTGTCTCATTGCCTTCGCCGTCATCGGGAGCAGTATTTTAACGATTAATTTCTTTTTCATTTACTTCAATGCACCACTTGTCGCATTGCCTTTTCCGTACTTTGTCCTTGACGGTAATCGTTACGGAAGTGGCGGGGTTGCGGAATCAAACCTCCAAATACAGACACGGCCGGTTTGCTCGCGACGCTGCAATATCTAGCCTGTCTGATTCGCACGGATCATGATCCGCAATTCGTCACACAACCACCACACATTTTCTCTGCCGATACAGGATTAGCACCTTCAAAGCTCGTGAGGCGCATTAAACGCGTCGTCGTCCTCCGTCATTCACCTGCGTTGGCACTGTTCCACCAATGTGACATGGGCACATGCATGAACGTGTTCCTGCCACACCAAAGGGACATCTTCTCCCATGGTCTGCATGACCGGCAGCAGTGACCAATGGCAGGGATGAAATGAAAATACACCGAAATGTGCACTTATAAAATAAAACCCTTGGCTGCAGCTTCGCAATGGGAAGATGGGCATGTTCAGATAAGAAAGGTAATCGAGGTCCCATGACCATTTTTTGTTTTCAATGAAAATTTTATATGTGATAGGTAAATGTGTCCACACAAATGAATAAACCTTAGTCTTGCAAGAAACTGCGTAGTTTTCTCGGAAAAAAATCGTATGTCACAAGAGGTGGAGAATGTCGTTTTTGCCACTTCGCAAAGTTGCAAGTTTGGAGCATCACTGCATGCACAATAAGTTTTTTCCGCACATAAGTATTTTTTCAGTACCTTTTTGCAACTTTTTCTACGCGAAAAAATAAAAATACGTTTTCTTGCTATTATAATCTTTTGAGTAAAAAATCGCAAACTTCGCTTCCGGAGCTATGCGGTGCAAAAAAGGCACTTTTCAGGGCAGCCTTAGGGCAAGATGCGTTAAGATCTCCCCACTGAATCTTTTTCTCAGTATTTTTCAGCTACTTTTGCTCACTTCAGACAAGTTTTGTAGCTCTACAATTGACAGATATTTTTCAATATGGCCTCAAATTTGGCCGAAGTTCAAAAACGTCAAAAAAGTGGCAAATTTTATTTTGATTTAAAAAAAAACAACATCACCGAATTTCATTAACATTTGCCTGAATAATCCTCGATACCTTATAAATTGAAGGCATCAAGAAAGTGTTGCATTATATTGTTTTAAAGTATGAAAATAAATACAAAACGGACTTCATTATTTCAATCCCTACGACTGCTCACTATTCCCTCTTAGGATGCGCAATCGTCAGAAGCTGGATTTAGTATTGGTTTTTTTGTGGGTAAATTTTAAACGCTACAGTTGCTGAGTTTATAAGTGCAATTTTTAAGTGTTTTTTTTTTCTCTTACAATCAAAGGCGTAAGGCTCCTATTCGCTTTCGTACTGTTCTAACAGTGGGACCTAAATTACTGTAGGCATATTTTAGCACGTTTTTTTGGAGTGACGCGGGTGTAGGGGTAGTTTATGCAAACAATTAATCCACCCGTCGCTACTCTCAAGATGCCTTTAGCCACTGCCTTTAACTGCTACCGCCGCTCCACGGATGAACCGCGCTTGGCAGCCGCTCCTATAGCTAGGTATGTAGGAAAATTTCCCTGCAAAGACGCTACCCCATACCGTTGCACGAATGTGCAGGAAAACTTTCTTGAAAGTAAAGGTTTCTAATTTTTGAATTTTTCTTCTATCCTCTCCTCAAGAGTTCCACTGAGTACCACTCTGTGGTTATGGTCAATGCGACAGTTACTCTTAAACAACAGACTTGCGAAGTGTGTGTGTCCTTCTTGTTCTGGTCCTTTGTCTGCAAGCGCTGTGTTCTCAAGATGTACCCCAACCAACTCGCCCAGCAACAAACCTTGCTTGCGAAGTGATTCGTCTTAAATTAATTTTTCTCTTACATTGTGTTTATAGGAAACTAACCAAAAGCTACCGATCTCCTGGCAGTTATGCCTCAGCCTTCGACCGAGATAGCCCTGGTGAGCGGATGTTGTTCGCATCTCGAGTTTCGCGAGTCGTTTTCCAGGCCTGGTAGACCCGGAGGGTTGTTTTCTGTACTCATATGTTTTCTCTGCGCTGAAGGGCTCCCTCTACAAGCGTACTTGGTATCTCAGTCTCAGCTCGTACACCAGACCAAAACGGCACCAGTGTCGACGGTGGGCAGCCTGTGTTAAAAATCCATTCATCTGTCCATCTCCTCTTTTTGGAAAAGCAGCTCTGGGCCCTGCATCCGTCACCTGCTCTTCTGTCTCGCGATAATCTCCGGAAGCGGTGAGCTTTTGCATTCATGAAGAGATTTCCGCGGCGAACGTTTTGTGCCGACTACTCAAAAAGGCACAAACAGAGAATCGAAAAAGGACGTAATTTTCGCAGTGTAAAGACACTCAATGTCGCTGCTCTCAAAAAGGTCCTACTTCCCGAAGAATCTCTCCGAGTACGAGAAAGTGACTTCATCTGTCAACTGTTACCGTCGGTTCAAAGAAGACATAGATAATATGCCGACAGAGTCAACCGAAACATTCCAAGAATTCCGCCCTGGGGAAGAAATCGTAGAAAATTTAAACTCAAGTGTCAGCCTTACCTCCGAAATCTCGCCCCTAAAGCCACCGAGCGCTCTAAAAAAAAAATGCCCCAGACTTTCCTGTGCAAAGCGAAAGCAGGAAGAGATGTCAAGAGCTACGGTGACGAAAATCCGATCGGGGATACAGGCAGCATATATCATCCCAGAGACTTCGCGTGCGTCAGAAGAAAATTGTGTAAAATGCAGCAGCTGGGAAGACAACCTACATGCTGCCTACTATAGGTGTACGTCCTTTCAAGAGTGTTGCCAGCTGCTGAGACTGCTACCACGCAACCTAACCGTGAAATATGTGCAGGAAGTTATTCCAGAGGCAACGAGGTACGTTATCCGAAAATCGAAGAAGGTGGTGTATGAAGAAGGCGTATGGTCAACACAGCAGAGATATACGAGATGTAAACTTTAACAAGAAGACATTACCACCGTTTTAGAATATTACACCATGGATGAACTCGATTGCTCTAGACCGACTACGAACAAGAAGGACGTTGTGAGAATCGAAAAGGAGGGTGAGAAAGAATGGATACCTAAATGCTCCATGGCGCGGTCCTTGCGAGAAGCATTCAGGCTCTACAAGCAAGCTCACCCTGCCTCCCAGGTTGGCCTCGCAAAATTCATATCCTTGCCTCCTGAGTTGGTGAAAGGCTCGCCACAGCGGCAAGTGTGTGTTTCCGTATGCTGTGCAAACTTTCAGTTGTGCCTCGTGGGACTGCAGAACGCGTCCTGAAGGTCGCTTTCTCCCGAGGATATGCAGAGTCTCTACGTATACCAAGATCCTACTGTGTCATGTTTCCTCAGGAATTGTGAGCCCTGTCCACAAGATGGCATTTTCACTTCGGAAAATTTTGAAATGAGCAGCAAGGACGAGGTATTGATTGCTACATGGGAATACGGTGAGCTAGTTAAAAAAACTCTGACCGGTTCATCATTTATGAGAGAATTTCTAAGAAAGACCATGAAATGGATTCCCCGCAACTATATTAGATCTGTGCAAGCAAGAGCAATACATGAAGAAAAACACAGCTGCAAGAGAGGTGTAATTGTTTTGCATTTTGATTTCGCCGAAAACTGGACATTTGTGCTACCAGACGCAGCACAAGCGTATCACTGGCAGAAAAAGCAGGTCACCGTGTTTACCTGCGTTGTCACGTCATGAAAATCAACTCGGAACTACGCCGTTATTTCCGACGATATGTCTCATGATTCAGCTCATGCATGCTCGGCTCTGTCGAAAATCTAAGCACACCTCGAAGACAACGCGCCAATCTACGCCAATATAACATATGTGAGTGACGCGGCTCCCACTCACTTCAAGAATAAATATCAGTTTCATGAGCTACAAAGCAGTGAATGTCAAGAGACGAAATGGATGTTTTCGGTCACTGGACACGGCAAAAATGCTTGCGACGGCATTGGTGGGCTTGTGAAACATCAAGCATCACACCACAACTTGCGGAAGCCTGCAAGGAGGCCATACAAACAGCCAGCGGCTTCGTAGACGCCATTCAAGGAACGCTAAAGAACATCACCATTCTGGAGCTCCCACAGAGGGAGCTTGCAGACTTTCGCGAAATGAAGAAGGAAGAATGGAAAATGGCAAAGAAAGTGCCTAGGGTTCAGACGCTCTATATGTGGAAGTATGTTCAAACAAATGAAGGCAGTGCATCCTACATGGCCTCCACCGTTGCTTCGGAATGGAAAAGGCTGTGATCTGGTTTGTGCTTCATGCTCGACAATATACTGTGCACATACCGAAATCAACTGCTGCCGTTTATTCCGTTACGGCTTTCTGAATTGTAATCTGCACACAAAGCGGCATACCATTTGTAAATTGCGTCCCGATTAAAACTCCTCCTGATTAAAAACCTTGCAGATAAATTGTTCCTCTAAGAAGACGACGTTCTGTCTCCTGACAGTGCCCTGTAGAACCATTGAACACAGACGTAAACAGATGCAGGTACGGAAACGTCGGCTTCAGAAACACATTAACATTAATTTTTATATATAAATTTTTTTCTAAGAACCGAGAAATGATCTAATATTTTTAAAAAATCGATTACATACCAATGTACCTTACGATGATAAATTAGAGAATACAAAAGAAAGTTTGACCGCCACCAGCCAGTTCTTGAGACATAAGGGAAATAGCGACTTTATTCCCATATTGACTGATTAAGAACGCCGCTAACAAGCGAGTAGAAGCTGTACAAACATTCAGGATTATTCGCATATTGTGGTAAATGAAATTTAACCACGTTCAGAGAGTGCTAAATCAAATTTCTGACAGTTACTATTTTTAAGAGGCAGTAATAAGCAATTATAGATAACAAAAACATGAACTCAGTTTTGTATCTATTTTCATACTTCAAAACAATATAATGCAACACTTCTTTGGTGCCTTCAAATCATCAAGTATTGGGGATTATTCAAGCAAATTTTAATAAAATTCGATGATGATGATTTTTTTAAAATCCAAGTCAAAGTTGTCACTTTTTTGACGTTTTTGAACTTCTACCAATTTTGAGGCCATATTGAAAAATATCTGTCAATTGTAGAGCTACAAAACTTGTCTGAAGTCAGCAAAAGTAGCTGAAAAATACTGAGAAAAAGATTCAGTGGGGAGATCTTAACGCATCTTGCCCTAAGGCTGCCCTGAAAAGTGCCTTTTTTGCACCGCATAGCTCCGGAAGCGAAGTTTGCGATTTTTTACTCAAAAGATTATAATAGCAAGAAAACGTAATTTTATTTTTTCACGTAGAAAAAGTTGCAAAAAGGTACTGAAAAAATACTTATGTGCGGAAAAAATTTATTGTGCATGCAGTGATGCTCCAAACTTGCAACTTTGCGAAGTGGAAAAAACGACATTCTCCACCTCTTGTGACATACGATTTTTTTCCGAGAAAACTACGCAGTTTCTTGCAAAACTAAGGTTCATTCATTTGTGTGGACACATTTAGCTATCACATATAACATTTTCATTGAAAACAAAAAATGGTCATGGCACCTCGATTACCGTTCTTATCTGAACATTCCCAGATATATTGGCAAATTTTACTTTGACTTTCCTATATCTCGACCCTGTTCCGCCACAGTCACAATAACTGTTCTGCAATGGGTACATGTCTACGGCACTGACCGCTTTGCTTGAGTATTTGAAAAATCGAGGGTTAATGTGCAACAGCTTACTTAGCATCTTGATATTTGAAATGTCTCCAGAGTCAACCCCAGCCTACGCTCAAAACGGTTCAAGCCCCTGACTGAGACAAGATTCCTCATGTTAGAGCATCTCAACAATCACTCACGAGATAATCGGTAAGTGGATACTGATGGCTCAGTGAGCAAGCCTAAGCAATCATGCTCAGCGCATTTTCAATCCCTGGGCACATCGACTTCACAGAATGATGTTGCATACAGTGTCATAACCTGCGGCCGTTGCATAGGGCATCCTCTCTGTGAACCTGAACGTGTAGTGCTAATTGCAGTTCGGATTATTTTAAAAAGCGCCTCCAAGACCGGACTCCCCTGGGGAAATTCAGCCGTCAGTTGTTCAATGAAATCATAATTAGGATTCAGGGTGTGCTTTTAGTGGTCACCCTCTGACATCGCAGTGGCTGTCAACATTACAGCGGATTCTGTCGCACAAAAACTCTTCCACGCGCCTCATCAGTGAGAGTTCGAAGGGTTAACACTTTCGCAAACAAACTTGTGGCACAACACTTTTATTATTTTTCAACTCAGCTGCACCTCGCTTGACATACACGGTATCTATCAAAACAAGAAGTCACTTTTCTGCTCCGTCTGCACACTGACTCCACCTACACGCCGGCATCGCTGTACAAACTTCGTCGTGCGGCATCACCTATCTGCTCGAACTGTACTGCTTTTTGTGACGTACAGAATTTTCTACTGTATATTCCTGCGCTTTTTTCACGAGCACAAGTCATTCCTGCGCGGTTTAGATGTGTCTCTGGGTGGCGCCGCAAAAGTATGAACGTCACGAACTAATATGCCCATGGAATGCTACTTTTGAAATTCTTAGAGGACGCTGGCCTCCTGCGCCAATGGTAGGAGTTATCTTTTCCTGTTACACTTTGCGACAGAAACGGAGGATTTCCAGACATTATACACATTAGGCTACCACCGCCACCAGATCGCTCTTAAGGCGAGGTTGAGCATCACATGTAAATTGTTATTAGCCGTGACTGATATTAAAAGGAGCTCTAAATATGTAACATCCGGAGAACACAACTTCAGTGATGAACCGCTTCGGTTATGTTTCTTCGCGCTTTCTGACGGTTAGACATAAATCGGGTTACGAGAAAACGGTTAGCATTGCCACTTTATTGAGGCGCCCGAACTCGCGAAAATTCATGCAAGTACTCTGCCACAAAAGAAATGAAACTGGATTTCTGCAGAATAACGTTTGAATTAACGCCCAGCGCCAGCGTCCCGCTTCGCGAGTGCAAATGCTGCTTCAAACACATTTTCGTTAAAGTATGAACTCTCCCATTCTACTTTACTAATTCGTTTTGAACATGCTATTTAATAAAGTGTATCAGTCCGCTGCGCTCCGTTCTTTTCATCTGACGGTAAGCTCATTGTCTCGCTAAAACGCCTTGTTCGCTTGTTTCACTTTTCTATTTAATGTTACGCTCTGATTTCTTTTTCAGCCGGATAAAGGAGAGCGATGTAGAAAAATTCCACTAAAGTACACAACCCAGCAATACGCGAGCAGGATATAGGTATTGGAACCACGTTTTTACTTTATCAGTGACTCAGTGATTAGGATTTTTCTAAATTAAACTTGCAACGTTTTCTTCCCAAAGTCGTCTTATTTTATTTTATTTCCACCAAGGTTCCCAAGGAGTTGTATCGGTATTCGACGCACTTTTTGAGCGCCCACCAAAGCCACAGAAAGGCGTGCAAAAGGATTCCATTTCTCTTCGCAATAACAAGGTTTAGAGCACACTCACGATTCGATTGGAGAGATCCGAGGAGACAGGAGTTGTATTGCAATGCCTCGCAGTTTTCTCTTATCGCTCGGCGTCGCAAAGAATGAGTGTCCGTTCACTAAGCTGCGGCCCAGCGACATCCTTGAACCCAGCGTCGATCCACGAAATCACCCATGATGACGCAGCAAGCATGAGGCGTTGGCTGACTTCGAGGAGCATTTCGCTCAAGCTTCGTTTCTGTGCCAGAACTCTTAAAAGAGGAGTCGCACAATTTCGCCATTACGCTTTCGTTCGCCATGGAGGTTCGGTACTTGTGGGAATGGAGCTCCTGTGTTTCATTGTGACTGGCAAAGCCAACTATAAAGACACTGCTAGTGCTGGGATGTAAGAGGAAATGCGGAGACATTTGAAGCGTTCTGGTTATTTATATATTTTTACAAGGACAGATCCATAGTATAACAGCGCGGAAGACGAGGGCAAACAAAAATCCAGACAACATGAGCACTGACTTTCTACTAAACTTTATCACACACTTGCATACATTTATACCTTTCTCGCAAGGACTAAATTGAAATCCAAACTTGTCAACACTGATCAATACCTACACCTCCGCAAAGGCACCGTCCAAAAACTTCATTTCGCGGTTGTCAAGTGATAATGAAGCGATGTCAGTGGTAGAAAAGTCTGGTTGTTAGAACTTAAGTCTTTGTAAAAAAGTGTAATTGTATGCAAGTGCGTAATAAACTGTAGTTGAAAGTCAGCGCTCGTGTTGTCTGGTTTTTCGTTTGTCCTCGTCTTCAGCGCTGTTATACTACGGATCGCAACCAACTTGCCCAGTCTTCTGTTCTTCTAGGGACAGGTGTATGGGGTGCTTCGTGGGGGACAGAACAGCGCCTCCGTTGCTGTCACCTGCCGCAACAAAGAACTGTCAAGCGTTCACCCGCTGTCGAAGACAATGTTGTTCACTTGGGTATAAGCTATAAGTTCTATTACGGACACGTGGAGCGTGACGCGAGAGGGAAATAGCCTCTAGGCTGAGACTAACGTGGGGTGCATTTGGAAGGCACTCTCAAGTCTTGAGTGAAGCAGTTTACCAACATTCCTTGAGAGGGATGTATTATAGCTCTATCTTGCCAGCGCTCACCTATTCAGATTAAATTTACATGGAGGCTTGCGAAAAGACTTGAATCTAGACTACGGATAGCGCAGCTAGCTGTGAGAAAGAAAATGAAAGGATTAAAGCTAAAAAGTTAACAAAAGAGCAGCGTGAGTCAGGGGCTCAAACACAAGCAATGATGTTTCTGATCAGATCAAAAAGAGGAAAACGAATCTGACAACAAATGATTCACGTAGATTTGAGCAGTCGATTCTTCTCTTTCTTCTCAATTCTCGCTCTTTCCGTGTCTCGATTCTATCCGAGTTCGAGAACGTCGCGTAAATCAGCCGCGTCATGTCGTCAGGTACAGCTTCGAACTGGGTCAGGATAAAATAGAATTCACACGTGAATGCATGATTCTTCATCGACTAATTTTGTGAATCAAATTTTATATGAATCAATAAACGAGCACAATTCATGTAAGCGATCCAAATCGTTAAAAGGCACGACATAACCTCATAAGAAATCATTAAAGTTAAACAAACATGTCTGTTTTAATTAACATGTATGTTTTAATTGACGAAGAACAAAGTTTGAAAGCGCGCTAAACGCGGAAAAAAGCAACGGAAAATTTCGAGAACCGCACCTTACAAAATGAATAGAAGCAGCTTAAGTAATGAAGCGCTACCTTACAAAACAAGTTTCGACAGTCTATAGACTGTCTATAGACTTCTGTTCATAAAGTCTATAGACTGTCGGTATACCAATCCTAGAGAACAGTCTACGGGCAATACAAATGCTATAGACAGTCTATAGACAATCTATAGATATATGGCCGTAGACTTTTAGTAGACTTTTGTCTATAGACTTTGAATAGACAAAACATATCTATAGGAAGGCAATAGAGTCTATAAGAAGTCTATAGACTGTCAACAGACCATTTTTATAAGATGTTTTCAAGCGAAACAGAAGATGCTCGTCTGGTGCCCACCCTTTCGCTCTTGACGCTCCAACCCGTCCTACTTTCGCTCGAGCTGTAACCAACTTCAGTAAAGCTGCTTCCGTTAAGTTAAAGCGAACCCCTGAGGGACGACGGGCGTTTCATAGGCTCCGTCCTGAATGAACCGCGACGCGCCGGAGCTGGGGAGAAGCTCTGCGAGGGGTCACGAAAGGACGCGAAACACGAGCCGCACAGGAAGGCATCCATAAAGGCGTCTGTGTCGCCGCGGCGGCGTGATTAACGGGGGGCCTCCCTTAAAGAGAGCTTTGAAAAAGAGCGCTCGCAAGAACGGCGTGGCCAATTTTCGGGTCTGCTGGCCTTTCTCGCTAGGTCGTTTGGCGCGAGCAGAGCTGCTGCAGCAGGGATATTACCACCCCGACTGTAGAACTCTTCCTGCCTTGAACGTTCCTGCACGTGACAAGAGAGCTAGGAATTTTCTGTGGTTATTTTTTTTACGGGAATAAGTGTTGACACACATCGCCCATGCGTCGGGTTCGTGCAGCCCGTCTTTCATGGCGTTGAAATTGGGTGGTCGCCAACAGCTTCTCACTCAAGCAACGCAGATGTATGCGATGCTAACGAACGCCATCGTGTGAGCTTCTCGCTGTTGTCTAATTTATTTATGTGATTCGGCGGTGGTCTTCATAGAGGACATTTTCTTCGTCGTAAACGACAGCCTAGTGTCCTTATAATTATATCGTGACCGGAAACTGCGGCGTTCATCTGCTAATCAAAAATATTGCCATCGCTCAATTATGAGGCGACCGATTTAAGGCTGCCGTTCTGCCGAAAATCCGGTGTCGTCGGCGTCGTTGTGATGCGAAACATCTCCGGAGAAGCAACCCAGGTGGGCCAAGTAAGTTACGTGACCTTGTGGCGTCATCAAAACCAGGCCGCCGAAATGTGAGGAAACTGACCCCCGTGGCAGATGGCAGTTAAATTAATGATTGGTCGCGAGAGGTCGCTCGGGATCGAAGAGCAACCTTGGTCTCGTAAGCCCCACCATTGGCAGCACCTGCCATACCAGGGAAGTAGCGCTTCGCTTAAACGCTACACCACTGCGCCAAGAGTGGTATGAGGACTCCCATGGACCTCCGAATTTAAAGTTGAGAATGACCAGTTCCGCATCAATGGGCACAATCCCATTAACGCTATCACGTCGTACCCTTAATACGGAGCTTAAGTGTCCCCTCCAATTAATTAACATCTCTTCCAACCCCCCCTGTAGACCGTCACTTTAGAACCAGAACCAATACTCATGTGGGCTCCGCACAACGGCGTTTCGGTATTGACAATGTTACAATTTTTTAAAGGTCTGCCTGCGAAAGAGTTCATGAATAATTTTTCCACATCCCTTTAAGACAAATAATTCTTATGTACAATACAACCCGTTACCTTTCTGAGTGACCCGCAACATAGACAAACGGATGCACCAGTGAGACAGGGATTTTTAAAGTGTGCCAGTGGTGTAGCCACATAAAAAGATCTAAAGCAAAACACAGAGCTTTTGACTAGCGCTGCTAGAAACAAAAGTAGCGCATAGCCTATCAAGGTCCTCTAGTCGTAACTGAAGATCTTACCAATAAAGAGGTGAAATTACGGTACATTATACACCACGCAAACTACTGTGAACTGGTCGCCAAGAGTATTAGCCCTATACTGCTCATGTACTCCCAGTTCTTTCCCTCATGCGACTTACAAAAGAAACAAAAACAACGTGACACTGAAGCCAATCACCTCTTCGTGGACTTAAATTCGTCTCAGACAACAGACAGCCTTTCGAAAATCTAAGAAAAATGCTGGACGCCATGTTGTAATAATGAAGGCGACAAACCTTTTTGCCAAGGAGGAAAATTAAGGCAAGGAGCAAAGAATAAAAATGACACAGTAGAGCATGGAGAGAGGGCCTTTATGATTTCGTTCCCGAGCGCTTTCCTAAATGATGCTTCCCTTGACGTATTCTCTCACCTCGACCTTTTCAGTCACGCATGATGCGCCTAATGCTTACGGTATCTTCTTCGTCTAGAATTGTGCAAGGGGAAGGGGGAACGAGGTTCCCAGAAGCACTCTCTCCTTCCTGTCGTGTTCCGTGTACGGGCCCCCTCCACAGCATCCCCCTCTTTCCACCCCCCTGCGCTTCCTGCGGCTTGTTGCGTTCTGAAAGCATCTCTCTCTCAACTCTGTCTGTCTCCTCCTTCTGGGGTTTCTGCGTTTATGCCGGCTTTCCGTGCTCACGCAGTCATCCACACCCGAGAGTGGGCTCCATTTCTCAGCATTCCGGGAAAGGAAGAGGCCCTTGTGAAGCTCACATTCCTCACGACGGAGGCGGAGGCGTCTGCCGCACGCAGCTGACGCCCCTCCACATTCATCACCGCGGTGCAAATCTGGCGCGCCTCGGGCCGATCGGGCACTGCCCGGGCCCCACAGGCGAGGATACGCGGACCGCCTCGCGTGGCCGTGCACGCGATCGCGCTCCTTCCACCGACGAATTTCCTCACTACAACCATGCACGCAAACCACAACACCACCCGCACAGCCCCCCCCCCCCCCCCCCTGAATCTCCGTGCGTGGGCATACATGACTGCGAGTGGGTGGTTGCGTGTCATCGTATTTGCAGGCTTGTCCCAACGGAAGTGAAGGCGCAGATCGCTCTCAGCGTTCGTGACACTCCGGATACTGTCCCTTGTGCGGTCTCAAATAACGGATGTTTTCTAGTGGCCACATCTCAAGTTTGTTCGTGTTCCTCTAACAAGAGCAAAAAAAACAGCGATAAAAGACGCAGGACCAGGAGAAGACACACACAGACTGTCGCCGGGGCTCGTCGAAAGTGCTGTGTTTTGGTTTAGATCTCATCATGTTACTACACCGTTGGCGCACTTTTAAAATATCACTGTCTCACTGATGATAGCAAATGCGCTTGACGTCTATGATATTATTTCTTTGATTGTATGTGCCGGTTGACACTCGAATCAAGAGAGCATGAATATTCTCACTTGTTCACCTCTTTTAAAATCCAATCGAGTTTTTTTTTTTCTTACAACATGACAGTAGCACTTTCTTCGAGTTACGCTGCCTGATCGTCTTCTCAGGCACGGTACATTCAAATGCAGCACGAGAAATCCAGCAGTATAGGCTGGAAATTCTTGTGTGCACAGCTTGCGTAAATACAGCACGCACGAAGTCAATGATGTGGTATTCATGTTTTCACTCTGGCACTAAAGACAAAAAATACAGCAGAGGTAACCCGAACTTTGTATTCGTAAAGCTATGAAGCTAATAGCAGGCGATTACAGCATCGTCGTCTTGGTGGTAAGCGCCACATCGCATTGAAATGCATGCGCGAAGAGGCGGGAGCCAGAATAAGCATTACTCATGTCTGGCTAGGTGCATTGCTCCCATAGTGGCGCTAGGCATCGTATCGGTCAGTTCGTTTAAAACTCTGTCCCTAAATACAACAGACGCATCTAAAAAGAATTTTGATCTGCTTGCATCTTCATAATCTATAAAGAAACAGGCATGTGAGATTAATGGGGCACTACTTTGGATTTCGCTACCATGACACATAGAGTCAGCCTCTAATTTTAAGGCTGCTGGAAAGAAGTATTTGTTGTCAACTATTCGCAAGAAATGACTCACAGGTGGGTATATATTGTATCATTTTTTGCAGTAAGCAACGAATTAAGGTCGTTACTGAGTGGTTATTTAACATAATAAAGTAGATGCTTCAATACTGTTGTCCGGCATTGTACATTTTTCAAATATTTGATTCCTAGAAAAAAATGTAGCCTATTGCAGTGATATTTTCGTTAGTTATTCATTTTATTGATTCTATTCAACTTCAACTGATGTATCATTTCTGTTCGCTGATCTCCTGCCGATTTATTCTGAAATATTGTTCTATTTGCACCCGCGACAAGCCAATGGCTATGAGTACAATAAGAGATTTCCATTTTGCATGACATGATAAGAACAAAAAAGGCGTACAACCCATAATTTTTAAACATGTGCTTTTTTAGGTATAAAGATAGCTTCTACGTCACGGTATTAACGGTTTTGGCAGACAGAAAAAAAATGTTAGTGATGCCAACTAGTAAGCTGGTCATCTAATTTCTGACAGTTAACTTCTAAGCTATTGCAGTTAGACGCCTGGTTGCAATTAGGTATTTCTAGCAGTTCGTTAGCGCGAGCAGTTGGTAGGAGTAAGGGCGTTTCGCGCTCGATAGAGATGTGCGCTTTTTGAAAGTATAAGCCTACATGGGGGGGGGGGGGGGCACATTTCTGCTTAACATCTACAGGAGAAAACTTAACATCTACTGGCGAGAAAACTTCGAACGGCTCTTTCAAAGAACATCATAACTGTCAGCGACTTCAACGCCCTGCATCCCACATGGAGCTATCCCAAAGGCACTGCTAAGGTAACGAAGCATCTTTACGCGATCTATCAACACCGCCTAAAAATCTTTATCGACTCATTCCAACGAACACGAGTCGGAAGCAGCGTAAGTAGAGACACCTGCCTCGATCTCTCAATTTCGTAAAATGCAACCCCACTGCCGACTGGACCAACACCGATATGCTCTCGGTAGTGACCACACTATTCACATTACAAAAATCCGCAACCACTGTAACACTAAATGTATTTGTAAACAAGACCACATAGACTGAGATGTCTTTGAGGAAGCCCGCCAACAAGCTACTGACAGCTTCCTGTGGGACATCCAAGAATGAATCCAACAACTGCAAAGTAATTCACAAAGACACACAAAGTATCTCATTATTACCCCTGAAACCCCCTAATTCACACACGATTCCTCCACCCACGGGAAGCCAGACGCGGCCTCCTCAAGAGATGACGCCGATAGCGGTTAAATCGCGAACTCAAACTGGCATAGCCAAACTAACAGTGGACGCATTACAACATGCCACCTTTTCAGCTCAATCCAACTGGAACCAGCTGTGTACGCAGTTACAGTGCACGCTAAGCACAGCAAATATTTATCTCTTCTTAGCCACCTCACTGATACCACTACAAGGCAAAGAAACTGTCAGCCAAACCCTTCACAAAACCCTCCATGACAACCCAGGTACAGACAGTGAGTGTTAGAGGACATAAAATAGCGCTACATAGGGAAACCAGGAGACGCACGCCATCCCAATTATACAAGAGACGCCAATCCGGGCCTCGACATGCCCTTCACTTCTATTGAAGTCACCAAACCATTACACGCTCTCACCCGCAACGCCACCATATTAGAGACTTATATTAGAGATAACCTGAAAACCTTGAAGGAACATTCTGTTCTGGAAAAAAAAGCGTGTCATCTGAGCCTGTAAGAGCGTAGCCAAATTAAGTGCGCTGATTGCTGCGTTCTCTCGATTTGTCAAGATTAAAGAGAAATAGGGCGACGTTTCCGTCGTCCCTTACAGTTGTTAGCCGCGTTTATGCACTTGATGCCTGAACGAAAATAATTTTTCACTTCGTAAACTTTCGACAGTGGGCTACTAGCACAAATTCAGTGACGTCTGTTAAATCCAGCAGCTCCATGTGCGCATTTTTCCAGCTCATTAGCTGGAAAACAATACACGCATCCATTTGCTGAGTCTTAGTGTTTAATAAACGTCACTAAGCCGCCGCGGTGGCTCAGTGGTTATGGTGCTCGGCTGCTGACCCGAAATACGCGGTTTCGATCCCGGCCGCGGCGGTCGCATTTCGAGGGAGAAGGCGAAATGCTATAGGCCCTTGTGCTGTGCGATATCAGTGCACGTTAAAGAACCCCAGGTGGTCGAAATTATCCGAAGCCCTCCACTACGCCGTCCCTAATACCCGGAGTCGCTTTGGGATGTTAAGCCCCATAAACCATAAATCATAAAAAACGTCACTGAAGCGACCCTGAAACGCAAGCAAAGTTTCGTTGAGTACAAGATATCGCGCCTGTTTGCGTGCACATTACTGTTTTGAAAGCATTGCATTTAGGATCACGATGAATTAAAATCGGCTCACGCGGAAGGCAGCAAGGAATTGCTGCAGTGTGCTTCAAGTCTATTTTTCTTTGTTTTAGTGAGATAGCACTTATAGTGGCCATTCCTACCTGTTGTTTGTTTGTTTGTTTGAAGCCTGCTTTGTGGTTGGCTGTCCACCTCATCACAGGGTTATGGCAATCCCTACCAGCTGTGCATATATATGTATATATATATATATATATATATATATATATATATATATATATATATATATATATATATATATATATATATATATATATATATATATATACAGATCCCCAGGTGGTCGAAATTATTCCGGAGCCCTCCACTACGGCACCTCCTTCTCCCTTTCTTCTTTCACTCCCTCCCTTATCCCTTCCCTTACGGCGCGGTTCGGGTGTCCAACGATATAGGAGACAGATACTGCGCCATTTCCTTTCCCAAAAAAAACAATTACTATATATATCCACCGTGCAAACAGCCCAGCCCACCATGCCAGATGGCAGTTGTGAGAGGTTTCTCAGGAAGAGCAGCGTTCTCGGAAGCCCCACCGCTGACAGCACCTTCAATCGCAGGGCAGTGGCGCATCGTTTAGCCGCTGCACCACTGCGCCAGGAGTGGTACGAGGACTGCAAGCGATCTATGAACATAAAATAAAGACTAACCAATTCCGCATATAAGGGCATTAACCCATTATAGCTAGCTATCTGGGCATCTTTCATCTGTGAACAATGAATTCGAACACCGGAACCAATGTGCTAGAGAACCTAATTCGCAACTGGCCTAGCTACACAAATCGACCATCCAAATTTTTAATTGTCATCGGCGTTAAGGGGCACGCTGGGGCCTCGAAACGGCGCCGGCTACTGCTTTCCACATATCGGAAGAAACAGCTCGTACTGAAAACACAACACGACTAAACATACACAATGCAGACAATGGGGAACACAATGCACACGTCAGAGGAAATAAAGTTAATGATGGAGCATAATCACGGTTAGTGCAAAGTAACTGGTAAACACAATAATGAACCATAAAGAAAAGAGGGACATAAGAACACAACAATATGTAACCTCTTCAGTGCGTTACAGTAAGCACAGACATGCGAAAATAGCAATAAGCAAGGGCATACGGGCGTAAAAATGACCTAATTGTAGGCACATGAATGTGACGCTCAAAAATAGCTATCCGGCAGTCAACAGCTGATAATATAAACAGAGGAACCTGAGTACTAAATATACTGGAGACACTAATGAGGCACTCAGGAAAACAGGTAGTCTCTTAAACACCTAGTAATTAGGTTCAAGTAACTCCTAGTAAATCGCAAGCATGTCGCTGCCCTGGAAGAAAGATTACAGTGCCATGAGGGCTCATTTTTGCAGCGCAGGCTCCTCCACGCGCCTTATAGTGTTCGGATATGGAACTGTGTATTGTCACGAGCGTCCAGGCCCCTCTTCAACCATGTCCTTTAATTGTCATGTTCTCGGCAATCCATCAATAGGTGAGCTGCACCCTCGTCTTCATGGCCATACACACACTGTGGGCTGTCTGTGCGGCTAGCTCTATGTGGAAAATGTTTTGTGCAGACGGTTCGCAAACGGAAGCGGTGAAGGAGAGTTTCCAAGCTCCTGGTGAGAGATAATAGATTATGAAACCGTGACAATGAATCGATGAAATATAGGTCAGAACTTCTACATTTTGGCTCAGACCACACCTTTTCGTTCACTTCTAATACGTACGGACTTCAACAAACCGCGCAGTAACATCGCGAAAACGCAAAACCGGAACAGAAAGTACTATAGTATGGGCCTTCCCCAGCCACTCCGTCCGCCTCGGTGTTTGCAGGAAGAAGGCAACGTCCGGGTATCCATGAAAACTATATAATATGCTGCTTTTTGGTCATAATCATCAGCTATCATCATCAGACTGACTACGCCTACTGCAGGACAAAGGCCTCTCTCATATCTCTCTAATTAACCTCTGTCCTTTGGCAGCTGCGGCCACCGTATCATCGCTAACTTGTTAATCTCATCCGCCCACCTAACTTTCTGCCGTTCCCTGCTACGCTTGCCTCTCTCTCGGAATCTAGTCCGTTACACTTAACGACCATAGGCTATCTTGTCTTCGCATTACATACCCTGCCCAAGCCCATTTCTTCTTCTTTATTTTTACTAGTAGGTCCTTAACCCGCGTTTGTTCTCTCACCCACTCTGCACTCTTCCTGTGTCTTATCGACACGCCTACCATTTTCCTTTGCAATGTTCGCTGCGTTGTCCTCAATTTAAGTTGAATCCTTTTCGTTAACCTCCCAGTTTCTTCCACTTAGGTGAGTACTGGCAAGTTATAGCTGTGATATATTTTTGCGAGAAGGGATCGATATTGGTAAACTGCCATTCATGATCTCAGAGTATCTGCCGAATGCGTTCGAAACTGTTATTCTTCTATTTGTTTCCCCTTCATGGTCTGGATCTGCGGCAAATAACTGCCCTGAGTAGTCGTGTTCCCTTACCACTTGCAGCGCCTCGCTACCAATCGTTAACTGTTGTTCACTTCCGAGACTGTGTTTTGGTAGCCTCGTCAAATTCTTTACGTAATTCTTGTGCCAGCCTAGTGTTTTTATTCATTGAACTAACGCTGTCGAGGGATTTTAGTGCGGGCAGGTGTCGCTAACCCTACCTGCGTGGATATCCCACCGATGAAATGAAATCAACGGCCAAATAAGTAGCATAAATTTCAAACGGTCAATGATGCCCTTACGCGTGTCAGTTTAAATGCCCGTCGCTCATTCAGCTGTGGAATCCCAAGCAGGAAACAATCTGCATGCGCATGAATCTAACCAGGATACCGCATGCATACCTGCTAAAGAGTTGAGTGTTTAGCAGCGAATATCATTGTGTCAGGATTCCTAGCTACCCGTTCATGACACAGCTGTATTGTAGGAGTAAATAGAAGACGTAAGGAATTTCCTCTGTCTCCTTTCTAAATCACATAACTTGGAAGAAGTTGCCGGTGGTATTGAAACACTTCAAATATATCGCCTCCATATCGTTCCTACAATGGGGAAATTGTTGGGTGCCTTTCATGCTTAGCCATCAAACAAAAAAATATGCCTGTAAGTCTCTGGTGTTTTCAACACTTCAAGTGGAAACTGCCGTGCCTCCGCAATAATTAACGCGCTGTTCCTACCTGTTCTGCTCAGGCGGTCATAATAAGATATAAAGTGCATCTAAGAACATGATTCGCTTCCTCTTTCGAATCATATCTCCACCCAATACGCAATCTGCATCCGATTATGCAGCCTCAGGTGAACAAGTAGCAGCAGCGCGTTAATTATGGAAGCGGCGACACGCCTACTTAAATCGCGAGCCTATCGCCCGCAGCGGGGCAACCCATGGATCGTTTCTTTTCTCGCGCAAATCTTCGCTCCGCTGATGAGAAGCGGCATTCACGAGGCGTTCGCTCGTGAATACTCCTTCGAGGAAAATAGTCCGCGACAGTGTTCAGTGCCGAGGCAGCCTCATGCACCATTCCGGGCTGCTCCAAAAAGGAATGCATGACTGAGTGTATAGAGTTCTCACGCAATACACCGCCTGTGGCACAGAGAAAATCAGGTGCATGGGGCACGTATATCCCCTTAGGTTTACCCTTTCTTTCTTTCTTCTTTGCAATCTTCTGCGCCCTTGGCAATTGTGTTGGCACCGCGGCCCAGCTCCCATGCTTGACTATAACAGGCGCTCAGTTTCATGAAAATAAATATGTTGATCAAGCATCAACAAGCTATAAAGTGATCGCCGGCGCGGACGTCAGCTTGGAAAGCGGAAATAGAAATGCGCTATCGGAGCCAGGTTTCTTAGCTGCACTGCTATGGCGAAACATTTTTGTGTGTGTGCAACGCGAGTGCAAAAAAAATAGTCGAAACTCTGCATGTACCTTGATCTTGGAAAAATATCTCATCAAAACATCTAAAGTGCGGTTTCTTGAGTTTATCGTATAGCATATATTACGGTAAATGCTGCTCCTGGCATTACAAGAGATGCCACTATTTAAAGAAAATATATGTTTGTTGCCACAATCGAGCAGTGCACAGAGTAAGCTGCATGCGCTGTTCCTTTCTAGAGTCCCTGAAGAACTGTTCGTTTCGAAATGTCTCTTTTTAGTGGACATGTCGCTGTTTTTTGTTTATTGTAGCCGTGAAAACTCTACCGCTGTACTGTAGCTTCCTTCAGTAATGTATGTTGCGGGCTAGTTTATTTTCCATTTTTGAAAAATAAATGGCGCTACAAGGACACGCACAAAAAGACGAGGCGACGAAGTATAGGCGCCTGTCATTCGTCTCGTCTTTTTGTGCGTGTTCTTGTAGCGCCATGTCTTTTTCAGAAATGCAGCTTACTTGCCTATCAATGCTCGCCACAACAGCCTTTCCGACCGCCTTACTATTTTTAGCAGCCTGTAAACTTCAGAAACCACCATTAAAAACAGCTAGTGTGCTCGAAGCTACACTGCCTACACCCTCGGCGGATTACGTATACCGTACTGAGCTCTCGGCCATCATGCGTAGAAGTGCTTGCTGACCTTGATTCAGTCCAAGCTTATGAATATACCATGGTTTACAGCGAAAGCTGTTAGGCTACAATCCTTGGCTTTCTCGTCGGCGTCGTCGTCACCGTCGGCGTAACCGGTGGGTGCGTTAAAGTCACACAAGGTCACGGTCAACCTGTGTCGCGTAAGCCTGCGGGTGGTTCTGTTTGGAACTGCCGCCTGCCAGTGCAGGGGTGCATCACGTGACCACTACACCAGTGAGCCAGGAATATATACTCAAAACTAAACGCCTGAACACCTATCGCTGAATCTCGCATTACACAGTCGTAAGCGTCTCGTGAGTTGTTTATCTCTCCAGGAAGAGAGCCTCCAATACTGCATTTTACTTTTACTTACGCAACAGAACCTCATATCAAATGACAGAAATTATGACAGGTTGCACACGATTCAAAGTTTTAGTGTTGGTTAGTTTTAAATGTTGCTGTGGCTGGCATTAACAAAAAAACGCTCAACGCACACATAGAGGGTTAGAGGAATTTAACATATGTTAGCGAGTATAGCCTCTTTTCGCCATTACATGAACGCCTCCAAGTCCGGGGTTATTAAAGTTCTCATTATGCACTCACAGCATAAATCTTAACGTTGGCAAGCGGCGTACGTGACCTATGATATTAGATATTAATGCGCTAATTAAATAACAGTAGTATATCGCTTAATAAGCATAATAGTTGCCGCTGCATTGGTTTGTATTGCTCATTAGGTACGCTAGGAATGTTCTGGGTTTCTTTTCGGTCAGAGAACTAATCACTTGATATCAGCTGTCAGTCAGCGAAGCTTAATTACAGACGAAATTGACAACGCGACAAGGTCGTGTTTCAAACAGAACATGTCTGTGTCCGTTCCCTTTGCTTCTCTCCTCTTTTTCTCTCAGTCTCACTTCTATCAACATTTCCTTACACAGTTTTTACGTGCTTTCTTGAAACAAGGTCAAAATTCTATCCAGCTAAACATTACACGCGTGCTGCGTGAAGTCCTAACACGCTGCTTCGTAGCTAGTGATGTGCGCCTAGAAAAAAGGGTAAAGTTAAAGGGCCAGGTTATTAACGCTCGCTTTAAGATTTAAAAACAAAGAGTTGCGAATCTAAAGATTACAAATGCAGTGAAAGTAAATTTAAAAAATTAGAGGCGACACTTAAGCTCCGCCTTAAAAACATGACGCGTTAGCGTAATAGTTTAATTTCCAGATACATACAGAGTTAGTCATTCTCTACTTTACATTCATTGATCCCGGGGAGTCCTCACACCCCTCCTGGCGCAGTGGTGCAGCGATTAAGCGATGCGGGATTTTTCGTACATTTTTCACCCATGGTCAACGACACCGACGCCGGCGCCGGATTCTCTGCGACGCGCTCCTAAGCGCTATCGTGTTAATATCTCTTATTTGAATACACCGGGTGTTTCAGTGAACGCTTTCAACAATAGCCTTTTTGGGGAAAAAATGTGGCTTTTGCAGCATAGTATTATCAGTGTTGGCGGTCTACAGAAAGCCGGTAAATCGTCTTTAGTAGACAGCTGCATAACTAATTTTAATAATTAACTTTTTAATTAGTAGAGCTAGGCTCCTAGTTGCCATTAGACATTTATAGCCGGTCGTTACTAATAGTGATATAGGTTTTTTACAATTTCGAAAACTCGATTACCCTCGCCGCTGTGGCTCGACAAAATCTGGCTGCATCGTGCGAAAATACATGCGCTATCGAAAGCATGCAGGCAAAGCAACCTCTCCAGTGCACTTCAGTGGTCGAAAAAGCAAAATTTTGTCGAGCCACAGCGCCAAGGTTAATCGCGCTTTCGAAATTATAAAAAATAATATGGCTATTACTAACGACCGGCTACAAACCTATAATTGCAACTAGGCGCCTAACTTTACTAATTAAACAGTTAATTATTAAAATTAGTTAACCAGCTAACTATTTTGAGACGAATCACCGGTTTTCTGGTGTCCGCCAGCACTAGTAACACTATGCCCCAAAAGCCAGTTTTTTCCCCAAAAAGCTATTTTCAAAATCTTTAATGTGTTCGCTGAAACACCCGTTATAAACGCTACTAGACTTTATACCTAGAGGTTTTTGATCGGAGCTTTTAGAACGCTGGTTGCCCGCACTAACGCTTTAAAGCGACGAGACTAAACCCAGGCTGGGCAGAAAGCTGTGCTGTCTGGCCTGTTGGCCGTGCCAGGTCGCGTTCTACCCTAAAAACCGGGCCCGGACGGGCCCGAAGGAAATCAGCGTGGCCCAGCCCTAGCCTGGCCTGCGGGCCGGGTGGGCCATGGCAGTACTCTATCTTCGGCAGAGCAAGGACACTCAGACCTCGAACTGCGCAGCATCGCGTAAACGCTGTCTATTTTTTCTTTTAGATGTGTGGGCACAGATGTGTATATGTTTTCGAGCGGCGCGTTTGCAAACCGCGTTCCTATCGTGTGCTCCCTGTGAGCAGCCCGCCACGTGTTTGCGGGCCTTCACCTCCCGGCCATGTGCAGCGACCGAGAGGTGTTTCAAACTGTTCGGCGGCGTCCTACAGTCGCACGTCCTATCCTGTAGCAGTGGTGGCTTTTTAGGTAGGAAGAATGCGCAGTATCTGTCTCATATATCGGCGGACACCTGAACCGTGCCTTGGGGGAAGGGCGGAAGGTGGGAGAGAAAGAAGAAAGGAAGAAAGAGTTGCCGTAGTGGAGGGCTCCGGAACAATTTCGACCACCTGGGGATCTTTAACGTGCACCGACATCGCACAGCACACGGGCGCGTTCTGCGTTTCGCCTCCATCAAAACGCGGCCGCCGCGGTCGGGTTAAAACGCGCTCATCCTGTGACGACGAAGGTTGCAGGTCACGATTGGTCATGTGATCACGGGTGAGCACGTGCCCTACCCGAACGAAACGAAGGCAGAGCGATGTCTGTGCACGGGGTTGTCACGTAATCCTTGTGAGCGCGGCGATGCCTCGTTTGCCGGATGAGGATGTGCGCATAAAAGTTCTGGCTTAAAAAATGTTCGAAAAAATGTTTACGTTGCCGCTAGGCTGTGCATTTGCTGCTTTTTTTTTTGGGGGGGGGGGGATGCTTTTACAGCGAGAGCTGTTTATTGAACGCCGTCCGCAGCGGACACACGCGTGATCTATTACGCAGGCTCGCGGCACTCCTAGTAGGTGGCGAAATGCGCAATACGCGTTCGTGAAGCCCGCGAGAGATGGCGCCAGAGTCGTTTGAAACGAATTCATCATAGAATCGCCGCGCGGAATATTACTTTTGAGAGTCTGTCCCAGACGTTAAAGTTTTGCCGACGCGAATGGTATCGGTAATCTCTCCGCCGTACAATTGGATAGTGGCGCGATCATCGCTTGTGCATACTTTGCACCAAATGCACCCCTGCAGGAAGCGGTGCAAACAGTCCGCGAACATCTGGAATCGTAGGTGAGCATGCCAGTTATGTTGGTTTGCGATTTCAACATCATTGGATCTGAAAAACGACTCATTAACGACATGCAAGGGTTTGAATTGCAGGGTCTCAAGACGTATAAGGCAAAACCTAGTACGAAGCAAAGTGGTTTTATCGACGTCAAAGTGCGTAACATGAGAAAATATATCTCATGCCTACCTCTGTGCAAAGCTCGCGCTAAGTTTCACAAGTTATGCAGCATATAGAGTAAATATTGCGCAAATCTGATTTGATTTTGGGGATTTTCGCAATATAGAGGTAGGAATATCTACTAAAACAGTAGAAGATGTAGTGGTCTGCAAGGAAAACTTGCTGCAAAAGGAAAACCTCTCGTTCTGCTTAAAGCTTTTGTCACTCTGTAACTTCCATTACATGGTTCTTTATGATGTACCAGACTTACGCACCGAGCAGACTTCTCTAATGTTTTGAATATTCTCTTTGTGCGAAAGTTGTCGCCAGTTTGGCTTCACTCAAGGAGCAGAAGCACATTATTTTTTGCTCTGGTTTTCTTACAGCAGGCTGTTTCGATTGGGTCCAGTAAAAATTTCAACGAAAACTCTTCTGAAGACTCGAAACAATTAACTATCGCATGCCTGTATAATGCGTACCGAAGCCGGAAGAAGCGTGTTAATTTTGAGTAAGGATGGCAATGAATACTGCAGGTGATATCTACATTAGGCTGCGCAGGAAAAGAGCCAAATTGAATAAGGTTAATCACAGAATTTGATACATAATAAGAATGACGTGGCGAAATAGCAAAGAAACAACGCTTCGTCCAGGGCTTTAAAAAAAGCATATAACTTAATAAGCTGTTAAAACTCCCTCCATGTTAACCTGCGTGCTGGGAACGTCGCAAGCAGCGATTTGTGAAAGCTTGCATTGCAGCATCTTATAGAACATCCTTTAATGTGCCATCCGATTGGTCTATGATATTCACATTCCATAACATCGATCACCTATCCACCCTTGCCTGTCACTCCCATGTTGTTGGGGCCGTCCGACGGCTCGTACTTTCCGTCTGTGACAATATAGGTCACAGATGACCGTATAACAAAGAAACACATTATCGAAACCTTTGCTGCAGATTGGGTTGCGAGTCACAAGGCAGATTGCTTGGTAAGAGACATGGGTTTCGTCAGGCTGTTCTTAAATCCACAAAAAAAGTCCACGACAGTGGTGATCTACTTGAAGCGTAACTAATCGCAAGCATAGTGTGGCGCAGTTCGAACGTGAAGTCATACCAGAACACGAAACAAGCTGTCGTCGAAGACAGTAGCCTTGAAAGCAAAATTGTTATATTTGTTTAGTGGTTAACTGTCTGGCTTAGTTTCGGAGCGAAACAAAAATCTACACTTCCGCTTCAACTCCGGTTAAAGCTAAAAAAAACTTTTTTTTCATTATCGGCTTGATTTTATTTCGACCCGCTGCCTTCAAGCAATGTAATTACGCTAGTGTTCCCGTTTACGATGCTTTCTCAAAAAAATAAAAATTGGCGACAGGGTGATGCGATGTCTTTGTTCATTAATTAAAGCCGCGTTCGCGAGGAGCATTGCCCGGACAAAAGCGCACGACGTGCTTTCAAAAGTTCGTGATACCCGTTTGAACGTTGCAAGAGCGCAGCGGTGCTCACATCAAAAGTGCATTAGTGAACAACTCGCCGTCAGAAAACCAGGTCAGCTGTGACGAGCGTAGTTCGTCGGTGCTCTTCTGGCTTCAGGAACATTTGTTTAATAATGCATCGTCTCTGGCCCGGTTGTGTCATGCTTGACTCAAAAGCTTAGCGAGACATACGGTGACGTGCTGCTCAATAGCACTGCCAGGCAAGCTTTGAACAGGCTTAAACCTGAAATTGAAGTTGTGCGCTAGCAACACATGGCGAAAGAGCAAATTCTAAAAATTGTAAATGTAACAGTCATGACTTCAATTTATTTTTGGCTGGAATTAATTAGTGTATACTCTGTGAATTATTATACTCAACTCTGAAACGAAGTCTGATGCATGTGAATAGCTGCTCTCTTAAACTGTTGACACACGAGGTGAGCATATTGTAACAGAAACGATGAAAACAAGTTTAACCTTAGCGTAAATTCTACGTTTTGTAAATTACTACCGAAATATCCATCTCTTTATTAACCATTCGCCATTTAAAGTCATATAGAAAGCTTCAATGCCTACAAGTGTGAATGTTTACAGTTACAACAGGGTTTCCTAAGGGCGAGCATATTCAAAAAGAACACTTGGTCATTAAATACGCCAATGCCCCCCCCCCCCTTTTTTTTACGCATAGAGAAAAAAAACTAAACAAGACTCTTCAAGAAAAATCTTTTGCTCCGCATGTGTCATGAAGAGGCGCCGAACTGAGAGCGCATCTCAACAAACTCAGCTGTTTGCTTTCGTGCTGATATATATAGTCGTACAGCTGACTTAGTTCAACTGTTCAGTGAAGATCTATATTCCAGATGTACCATCATTTCCGTACAGTAGGAAATCAGATATTTATTAAGCATTTTCTTATCAGTCCCTTTCTCGTTATGCGTACAAAGACTCCGCCGTATTACCTGAATTCATAACAGCCGCTTTCCGCGCATTCTTTCGTGTACAAGGCGCAAAACAGTGACAGCACAACGCTTGAGCTGCAGAGCGGCCCCCTGTCTCCAGAAGGTGAAATGCAGTGGGCTCCATCTTCGAGGAAGAGGCCTCAAGACACCGACGCTTTAGTTTTGATGTGGCGGCCACTATTTCATGCTAAAATTCCACTGTACCGGTGCAATTAGCAGTGACATTGCGTTGCGGAGACGATAAGATGTCACGTGATAGGCTCCAGAAAGGTGCTTCGAGAATACAGCAACAAAATGGCTAGAACGTCTGTACTCTTTGCGACATAATTTTACTTATTTGATCCCTAGCGGTGCTCAAGAAACATACGTATAACACTACCCGCCGTGGTGGCTCAGTGGTTAGGGCGCTCGACTACTGATTCGGAGTTCCTGGGTTCGAACCCGACCGCGGCGGCTGCGATTTTATAGAGGAAAAACGCTAAGGCACCCGTGTGCTGTTTGATGTCAGTGCACGTTAAAGATCCCCAGGTGGTCGAAATTATTCCGGAGCCCTCCACTACGGCACTTCCATCTTCCTCCTTTCTTCTTTCACGCCATCCCTTATCCCTTCCTTCCCTTTCGGCGCGGTTCAGGTGTCCAACGATATATGAGACAGATACTGCACCATTTCCTTTCCACAAAAACCAATTATTATTAACTCTTGCACCCTCTTCCCCCACCCCATCCCCCAGATCAAACCCACTTTCACTCTCTTTACGCTCCTCTTTATTACCCTTCTTCCCTCCATTACCTCCTCACCCTCTTGCACGTGACTCAGGACACCGCTCAAGCTAGGAATAGGCGCCTAACATCCCCACGTTGCCTAACACCCCATGTCGCATCATGCAATGTTGCCGCCTACCCTGAGGCCTATGAGGAATGCGACTAAATATGCATGCAACTAAATATGCACAAAACTCTAGACTCCTTGCTCCGGCTCGAGTCATGTAACGGCGAAACCTTTATCGCACCTTTCCCAAACCACCATTGCAGCTTGCTCTATCAAACGCATCTGCAAAACACGAATTGTGTGCAAAATTTTAGACTGTGCCCTGTCTCTCACTGTTTGCTTTTTTCTCGACCTCACACCACTGTGCACCAAAAGAGTTGTTTATTTCGTGAATACAGCTTCCAGGATTTTCACACTAATCCCCTTGCAACGCGCCTTGCGCGTCAATATACTGCCACTAACCCCAATAAATAGCAATCGCTAAGCACCGCTCAATCTGAGCCCCAACTACTAAAGCGGTTTCACAATGACGTTAGGGCGAAGCCTTCGTGCAGAACGAAACCACCTGCCGCCGTCGACGAGGCCTCTCTCGCAGCGACGACGACGCGTCGAACAGATGGCTCGAGCATACCTCGCGTCAACCCTTTGGGCCCGCGCTGTGCAAGACGCCGGAACACGTCTCCGCAGCGACGATTGTCAAGAGCTATTGAATGCGTGTAGAAGCTAGCGAGTTGCTGCAATACAAGCCTTTAACAAAGCACGCGCTGTCTGCTCGAGGTCTGTGTCTGTACTGCCAACCTCATGCGGCCTCCTGAGCGCTGGCTTCTCTATATACAATGCTACGTCTCAGAAGTGTCTAGTGAAAGATGTAGCACTCGCTTTCCGGACGGCGCCCTCATTTTCCTGACGGCGGTTTTTCTTTGTCGTTTTTGCTGCCAAGGCTATTTCAAGATTTTGCACCGTACGCACGACGTTAACACGTGCTACCGGTGCGTGCACAACGTGGTGATCCATCACCGAGACAACCACCTGTTACTCGGCCTCTGCTATAGTTAGGAAAGTGTGTCACGTCGTCGCCGGAACAATCTCAGTTCTGGGAAAAAAATGTAAGCGTCAAAGAGACGCAACATCAGCGGACGCACACAATTCGTAGTAGGAATATAACTTGCGTGACCAAGCGGAGCGCTACAGCTGCTTTTTTTTTCTGAAGCCACGGTAAACGATGCAGAAGAAGTGGAATGAAATAACATTGTTGCACATTGACCCGCGATTTCACAATGGGGGTGTTTTGTTCTTGAATTCTTTTTTCTTGTTTTCCCTTTGTTTTCCTTCTAGTGGCAACCGATTCCAGTGCTGTGTGCACGATGTAGTGATGCAAAACTATCGATACTGCTATCGGGAGTTTGCTGGCTATTAAACTATCAATTATAAAAAACAATAGATAGTGATATCTATAGCATAGCGTACCATGCGTAAACACTGCAACGTAAGCTTGGCGGCGTTTTCCCATTTGTCTCGATCACGCGGTTTGTAGGGGGTGGTGACGATTATAAAACTCTCCGTTTTAGAAGTCCCCGCGTCACTGAGTGGTGTAGACGAACTTTTTGTGGAGTCACTGAATAAAGTATTCAAAGCACCGCTAAGGTCGTAGTTGTGCTGGCAACAGTGACCGGTCTCGTTCATGAGGCCGGAAAGCCATCGTCTAGCACGTTTGATTCTGAGCCGAAATCGGAGCGAATTACTAGTCCAGCGGTTATGTTTGCCTACTTTCTTGCTCTTGGCAGTTGAGCTGCTGCTTGCGAAATAGTATAAGCTGCCCGTTTTGCTATGTAAGCTTATATGGAAGGGTGACAGCATTAAAACGCCGACGTTGTTAATAACAACCCATGGAGTGACTGCCATTATTTCTTAGCCCATTAGCTAAGCATTGCTAAGATTACTTCCAATTTTTTACCTCACATTTTATCCTGTGTTTAGTTGCAGCGTGGTTACACCCAACCGAGGTAGGAGAAATAGGAATGGCGCACCGAGTAATTTTCTCTCGTGACGCGGCTGGCGGCCAGCTGTCGCATGCTACTTGGACCCGGGTTCAGTAGAGAAAAAAACTTCTGTTACCAACACTTTGCCGATGATTTCACTGATATCATCATGGCTATCCGCCATACAATAGTGGTGCGGATGAGTTTTTCCTCTTTCCTTGAACCTCCTACCTCACGGTATCATGGAAAATGTAATCCAGTGCTAAGCCGCCCCATAGTCGCCTTCCACGAGCCGGTTATTATTAGAGCGCTAGCTTTTATTAACTTGTTCCACAGGTTCACGCCGTCGCCGTCGCCGTCCGTAGCGCCACCTGCCAGAGAGAGAAACACTCTTCTCCACTTTTAGGGAAGAGAAGGAAGAAAGAGGGAGAGATAGGTTCGAAGGTGACAGGGGGCCTGGTGGCTTGGGGCGTCCGCCGGTGCTGCTGGAGACGGTTGATTCAGGACCTACTGAAACCCACTGCGGAGTATCGCATTGCAATGCAGTCCTGGGCAAGTCAGGATTCACGAATTACCTCGGATTGTCTGACTTCACAAAAGAAAAAAAACAGGACATGTCTGCGGAAAATATTTCTTGTCGCGTCACAGTTAATTCTCAATAAAACGGGTCAAAAATTCGTAACAGTCCTGTGACTTTTTTGTATGAATATAGGGATGGCCATTTTTGAGACTTGGCCACTGGAGACTAATAATTTATTTTGTTCGCCAAAAATTGTCACGAAACAATTTTTGCTAATGTCACTGGTCAATGATTGCAAGACTGTCGCTATCGCTACAAATAGCAAACTACCGTAGTATATCGATATTACTACTATCGATATTCTTTTCATGCAGAATCCATATGTTAAATAAACTAACGATGCTATCGATAGTAAATTTGCTTAAAATCTTGCGCCACTGGCACAACGCCCACTGACACAACATAGATTATATTGTCAACATATCGAAGTATTCCGGCCTACATAGTGAAGTCATCAGAGCTTGGTCACTGGATTTCCTTTCTGATAACACTAGTATAAAATAAGTAGAATATATGCAGTAACAGCCACTGTTCCGCGCCTCAGAGAAATCTTACTATATGCAGCAGCTCTGGCATTTTAAGTAGCACAAAGAAGTCCCGCAATGAAGTGTTTTGTAATTTCCCCTTAACCTGTGTTTTGGCTCAAAACCACCAACATGAAAAACGTTTCCTATCAAATAAATATATTACATTCGTGAATACAAGCCAAACATGGCTTACTCACTACTTCATAGGCCATGTGAAGGTAACCAAAAAATGGGCCTATACAGCATACTACATTTCCCTAAATATAAAGTCAATTAACTGAAAACTGTACTAGATTTGTCCTAATGAAATGATGACTAGGGCCTCACATGAGAACCAAGAAAGAGAAGCGTGCGTCCTGTCGTCGCTTCCCTGACCCTCGTTTGAAGTGCTGGTTTTTATTTTATAATAGCTAGGAATGATCTCATGACAAAATAGCTTGCTTGGTCACGCATATCACCGCAAATTACATTTTCCTTTTTTCTTTATTTTATTATGTCCCGCAGTATAGGTCACTGGTCTACAACCACCCGTGGCATGAAACCTGTTCACCATGAAGCATCACGTCTCATTTACTCCTGGTCAATTCTTCGGAGACCAGCTAATATTTTCAACACCTCCTCCCTCGTATACAACCATGTCTCGCTCTGTCTGTCTGTCTGTCTGTCTGTCTGTCTGTCTGTCTGTCTGTCTGTCTGTCTGTCTGTCTGTCTGTCTGTCTGTCTGTCTGTCTGTCTGTCTGTCTGTCTGTCTGTCTGCGTGCGTGCGTGCGTGCGTGCGTGCGTGCGTGCGTGCGTGCGTGCGTGCGTGCGTGCGCGTGCGCGTGCGCGTGCGCGTGCGCGTGCGCGTGCGCGTGTGTGTGTGTGTGTGTGTGTGTGTGTGTGTGTGTGTGTGTGTGTGTGTGTGTGTGTGTGTGTGTGTGTGTGTGTGTGTGTGTGTGTGTGTGTGTGTGTGTGTGTGTGTGTGTGTGTGTGTGTGTGTGTGTGTGTGTGTGTGTGTGTGTGTCCCTTTCTTGATTGCAGTAGACTTGTCATCGCCAAGTCTTGTCATTGTCGCCAAGGCAACGAGTCAAAAGACGCCTCTCACTTAAGGTGACCACGTGAGAAGTTTTTCAGCCGCGATAAATCCAGGGCGCAACAACGTCAATTTCTTTGCTCTTTCTATATAATCGTCGGCTTCTCGAAGCCAAATGCGCGTACATACATTTCCGTTCCGAGCAACATCCGACCAGTGCCACGAAAGCTTCCCCAGCTATAAATTTGACCTTCCGCGAGTCGTTGTTCTCCTCTTGCAACCTCTTTTCGTCGCCTTCGCCTTTATTGTGGCCATTTTCCTCACTGCCGTTGCTGTGGAGTGCGTAGGACAGGTCTTTGTTGGCGACTATTCGCTTGTAAGCGTGGCTGTGCGTTTGTAGAGTGAAGCGAGCTGCCTGTGACAACAGCGACAGAAAACAAAATGATACAGAAGGCGAAAGGTCGCCTACTATTGATCCCGACGTGCAAGGTTGGAAACCGTGCGGAAAGCCCAGGAGAAAATTGTGGGTCGAGTTTTTCTCGTCGCATGCGGAGCGCATACTTTTTGGTGCCGGCTGAATCGCGTCACCCAACCATTCTTGGGAGATAGTCATTGCCTTTTCTGCCTCAGGCTGAACTTCTTTTCAGTTCAAAGTCGTACCCAAGGGCTCTACGGCAGTACGTTCTCGGATATCGGCTGTCGGATAGTTATATATTTGCTTTTGCCGTGGTTATATTTACACGGCAGTCATTATAATTTCCTAGGCCTCTCTAAAACATGTTTATGTGCTTATTTTTACCCGGGGGACGGGACAGGCAATGGTGTTTCGCTTCTGTCCGCATAAAAATTTTAAACCTGCTTTTAATGCCACTTCTAAATATGAATACGAGACACATACCCAACAATCAATCACAACAATCACGACAGCGAAATAACTAGAAGAATAAAAACGGGGTGGAGCGCATTTGGCAGGTTGTCTCAGATCATGAACGCCAGTTTTCCAAGATCCCTCAAGAGAAAAGTATATAACAGCTGTATTTTATCGGCACTCGTATATAGGCCAGAAACGTCGCGGATAAAGAAAAGGGTTCAAATTAAGATAAGGAAAACGCAGCGAGCTATGGAAAGGAAAATGATAGGTGTAACGTCAAGGTACAGGATTAGGGTACAGTGGGTCAGGAAACAAACGCAAGTTAATGGCATCCTAGTCGAAATCACGCCGGGCATGTAATCTAAAGGCAAGATAACCGATGGTCCTTATGAGTAACGGACTGGGTTCCAACAATAGGCAAGCGTAGCAGGGGCGGCAGAAAGTTAGGTGGGCAGATAAAGTTAAGAAGTTTGCGGGGATAAGGTGGCGGCGCCTGGTGCAAGATAGGGTTAATTGAAGAAATATTAGAGAGGCATTTGCCCTACTGTGTGCGCAGTCAGGCTGATGATACATGATAGCGATACCCAATAATTTTGGGCAACAGCTTCTTTGAACGGCAAAGAGTTTATGAACGCAATTTTTTTTCATATATTGTAAGACTTCTCTATATATCAATCAATACATCCGCAGATCTCCCGTCCAGAGGTTTGCTACCGTCAAAAGCGTTCACCATTAGTTTTCCATAGTAGTCCTAACTGCTCCATGCCAGCCCTTGAAAAACTTGGAAAGATTTTGCTGCACATCGGAAGAATGGGGATTTACCTTACGTGTACCAATAACAGCTCTTAACAATTTTCCATCATTAAATTTTTTTTTCCGAAATGTTGGACATGTCTTCAGTGTCAGCTGAGCCGAATTAAAAGTCAGGAGTGTCACGTAAGCCAGAATCAGATGTGTTCAGAGCCCGCACAAAATGCTAGCTTTCCTAGCAGGATGGTCTTCCCGCGTGCAGAAGTGGGAAGGCCTGCGGTGACAACCATGTGAGACATGGCATAAGGAACAATCACTTCTCCCTCCACACGGCCTCTCTCGCTCTGAGAGCACGACCGTGTACCTATGCGACAGATCTCACAATTCCTTAGCATCCTTTAACGTTTATTTTCTTATTTGTGCTTGAATAAAACGAGGGCAAGTCACGTACGACAAGCGCAACGCGTGCGCTCATATGTGACTTCGGTCATCCGTAAATGTCGTCATCGGTCACCGCTGCAGGACCTCAACATTATCTCGCTTTACTAAGCCCCTCTTTACTGCGTATTTTTCTTCAAGCAAAAAAGCGGAACGCAAGTAGGACTTTTTTAGCCACGTAATCTGCAATACATTCCGGTCGAAAAACAAACTATGAAAGGATTTGAAGGGTTTACTTCTTGCAAACAAACCAAAATAAGCAAAACCTAGTGCGCGCGCATTGCTGATTGGTTGAACTAATGACCCGCCGCGGTGGCTCAGTGATAATGGTAGTCGGCTGCTGGCCCAAAAGACGCGGGTTTGATCCCGGCCGCGGCGGTCGAATTTCGATGGAGGCAAAATTCTAGAGGCCCGTGTACCTTGCGTTGTCAGTGCACGTTAAAGAACCCCAGGTGGTCGAAACTTCCGGAGCCCTCCACTACGGCGCCCCTCATAGCCCGAGTCGCTTTGGGACGTTAAACCCTCATAATTCTAAACCAAACCAGAACAAGCTAATGACGAATCAAAGTGGCCAATGAATTAGACAACCAGTAATTCAGAAAATTAGGGAGCAAGCGAGACATTTGTTACGTGAGCATATTGGACCCAGTTTGCTTCCAAATATACGTTTGTGGTTTCACGAGTAAGATTGCCGCTTCTCTTAAACTATGGTGCATGTAAGGCTACGTTCGTATAAAAAGATGCGACTGCTCTAATGCCTGAGTGAATATGCCGCCCTTTCGCGGTTTCTTCAGCCACGTATTTGCCTTTCGGTATTATTATTGTACTTAAGCTTCTCCACAAAATTTTTAAGTTATGCACCAATTAGCATATGCACATTCAAACCAGCGCTCAAGTAATCACGGTGTCACCAACGGGGCAGCGCTCATTTGATGAATAAATGGTCGTATAAGATATGTGACCGGTGAGAAAGCTTTCAGCGAAAATAGCCGGACAGAAATTGCTGCTCGCTCGATTTGGACACTCGCTAATGTTACTTCATGCCGGGCCTGGTCCCTTCCGCATATAAGAAAAATTGGTTGTATCTATTGGAAACAGTGCTGTGTCTTGTGGGTTCATCGGTTCTCTGCTTAATCTAATTCTAAATCATAACAGCAACGATCGCTCTTTCATCTGCACTGGTATTCTCCTTTACATTTCAGTTGGCGCTGAAAGCAGCAGAAGGCGAAACTAGACAAAAATTATGCCTTCATGTCGACAGCTGTCTCCCCCAAATAGAGAAACTCGCATAGATGACGGTCCCATTATGCAGACTAAGCCCAAGCTCAGTAATAAAGATTAAAATAATATTATTCTTCAAATTTTAATCGCAATGAATTCAGTTGAGAAATGTTATCTGAACCATGCGTTGTAAAATGTAAACAAATTAAAGCCATTTGTGTTTCTTTAGCATAAGGTGAAGGTAAAAACACAAGCTTACCGCTATCAGTTTTTGAACACTAAGACTAAAGCCCCGCTGTCACTTCTGTGGTAGCCTTTCTTGTTTTGTTTTTTCTGCCTCTCTTTGTCTTCCAGGCACCCGTGTAGGCTGCATGCTGAAGTTCAAGCGCTCATTGTCAAAGCCGGGAGTTGAGAATATAACAGACGGGCCCGATATCTGCGGCTACTGGTCCACTTCCGCCAGAGATAAAGGGTGGCGCCTGCCGTAACTCACTCAACCTTGAAGATATGGCTCGTAAATTGTTCGCCTAGGCCTCCGATGCAGGCGTCTTCCCGGCCGGGTAACCTCTGCTCACCCGAACAAGCTGCTGGCTGCGCAGAACGGCTGCGATACCTCCTCCTCTTCACCCCCCCCCCCCCCCTGCCACACCCCTTCCTGCCCCCTGCCCGTACTGGGCACCATCGCCCGCCAGGCTCTGACACTGCATCGCCGGTTGCTTAGAGCCTGAAGAAGCCTCGTCTCCTGGCCTCCTGCACACACGCATGTGGTCTCCGGAAATCCCTGGTGATTTGGAAAAAAAATGCAACTTGATGCGAAGTCTGCTTGCGACTAGTACTCCTGAGCACTGCGTATGTTAGGCTCTACACGATGGTTTTTAGAGCCCAGGTCTTAAGCGCCCGCTCGTGGGTTGAACCACGTCGCCGTCGTCAGTGCAGCCGAGCCAAACCATAAATAAATAAACATAAACATTGCCGTGACTGGAATTCTAACCCGCGATGTCAGTGCACGTTAAAGATCCCCAGGTGGTTGAAATTATTCCGGAGCCCTCCACTACGGCACCTCTCTCTTCCTTTCTTCTTTTACTCCCTCCTTTATCCCTTCCCTTACGGCGCGGTTCAGGTGTCCAAAGATATATGAGACAGATAATAGGCCATTTCCTTTCACCAAAAAACAATTAATAATAATTAATAATGTGCCGCGAACAGTTCACCTTCACTGGCCACTGTCCGAGCACTAGGCATTCGCCGCAGTCATTCACGCCTCGTGTTAAACTGACGCACTCTCGTGCTTTGCATTGCATATCGTCGTCTTTGTCAAATAATACTGCTATCAAACACAAATGCCGAAAGCCCAGCGAAGCAAATCAATGAGCCTACAACCTACAGACCTGCACGCACTGAAATTTCGCATTAGGGAGTCTCGTAATCGCCCTTAGAAGTTTCTTCATTTTTTATTTAGGTATATGATCTTAGGATATGCTGGCACCTTTAATCCTAGAGATATACTCCTCCTGTAAACACTTACCACAATTGAAATGTAGTAACGCCTTCTATGTCGATACACACAGATTAATTCTCTACGCACAATACACGCACTGCCCGCAGTCTAAAGAGGACACTTGCAGGGATTACAAGTGAAGCTGTGCGTAACGCACTAAGTCCGTAGGTTGAAAAACTATATCGCGTTTCCTGGCCTAATGCTCGGCTTCTATGGGCTGAACTGCTCGTAAAATGGGTCTCTGACTCCACCTTGTGTAGATTAGAACACGTTGTGCCGTGGTACTCATTGGCCAAGGCTACCACTGCGCGTGTAAAGTGCATCGTCATCATCATCAGGTTGGAGAAAAACAGACTCACAGAAGGCAGTCAGCCTATGGTTGCATTCAGTTTTCAATAAACATACAAACTCATACGCCGAAACACAAGTCGGAATCAGTTTAGGGTAATACGGTTCAGATACAGATATACAAATCACTCTTGATTGCCTAGTGATCTTCACTGACGCAGCGTAAAAATGGGACTGCACTGTGACCATGCTACTGTGAAAGAAAAGGTGAGTAACTGAGACGCCGATACACGAAAAGCGGGTGTTTCTGTTTAAACAAGCGGTTCACCGCGCTGTACACTGAAATGCAGGTGGTATTTTCCAGCCACGCCCGAAATTAGAGCAATGTAAATTTGCAAAACTTTCTAGCTGGAATACTTTATGTAGGACGCGGTGCGTTTCATGACGACGCAGACGTTTTCTCCGTGTGAGCGGGATGACACGAACTGAAAAGCAGCCTGGAGAGCGCCGCCCGAAAGCCGAGGTCCAACCGAGCGGAGAGAAATTAAATCTTTCGCGAGTCACAGCGTTGACTAGAATGGACTGCTCAATTACTGCCGCTGTCTCGGGATGCTTGAACTACTATATTGACCTGTGAAGCGGCGAAGCCTCAATTACTGCCACGTAGCGAAGATTCGAGGCTTGAGTGTCGGCATGCCATTTCATTAACGAAGATTATAGCCTCTCAAGTTTGACATTCGCGGTCTAATTAAATTACAAAGACCTGACGACGTCACCGGTGAAGGGGGTAGGCAGTCGCGATTATAGGGGGGACTTGTGAGACGGCCCAAAAGGCGCGAACGGTTGAGCTTTTAAGATACGGCAAGAGCTCCGGTGATGCGAAGGTAGCCGTGAATGCGGGTTGCTGCGTTTGCCGAAAGAAACTGGTCGATGGGGACAATGGAAGAATTGCGAAATGTGCAAATGCGGGTCACGGACATCAGGCAAATGTAAGCGGGGTTGCATGTCCTTTCTTCTAGCCTCTACACTGACGAAATTCAGTCACATGAACTAGGGATGCAGCTGTCGTGTTGCGTGGTTCGAGGAATTAATTTATCGATATTTCACTTTCCGTCTTGAAAATATTACTTCGAATTCGAACGACAGAGAGAAAGAGAGACAGAAATACTAACACAGGTAGGTTCATCAGAGGAAGGTATAGAGCTGGGGAAGTTCTTTGAAAACGCCAGGACGTATATTACACTGAGCGAAAAATATAATTTTGTAGACCAGCAAACAACGCAGACGATTATCTGTGTGAGGTAAGCTCGCCTTAGACTATCAGCCGTTTTAAAAGAAACACTCGCCGTGCTCTAGATTCGTACAGGAGTCCCATATAGCATTTTGATCAAATAATTCCTGGTTTGTGCTCCCGAAGAGAACGTCACGTTAACCTCGCAAAGATGCTGCACACGGTGCAGTTGTGCCAGCACCGTTAAATTCTTAAGTCGTAGCCTCCACTGAATGGTAATCTACCACAAAACAAAATATTTCTAGTTTGTTGCAAAGAGGCTCGCCATTGGTAATAAACCGTGTTATGTTTTACATTCACGTCTATTCAAAGAATGCACGCGCGTGACGCATTAGGCAATCGTTTGTCTGTAGGCTGTGGACTGGCTCACTCGTCTTCGTCTAAACAATGCGTCCATAAACTCAGTTTTCGGGGTAGACAGCCAAAATAAGCGGCACGAAGAAAAACGACTGCGCGAGAGCGTGACGTTGTTGCCTTTGCTCAAAATAAGCAAGGACAGATGCCCGGAATAGGCTGTGGACGGGAGGGCATCTCTCGGGTGTTTGCGAGCATTGAGGAGTGAAGACATCTCTCGTGTTCTTCCAGTCGTTATTTAGCCGCGCTTGTTCTGCTTTTGCTACAGCGGCCGAAATCTTCGTCGTCGCTATGTTTAGTACGACTGTGTTCTAGCTCTACTCACCCGCATCGAGTGCTTTCTGCTACAGCAGGGGTCTCCAAACGTTTAAGCCAGGTGTCCAGATTAGAGATCTATCAAGCCAAAGAAGACCAGAAAATAAGCAAATAGGTAAGAATAAAAATAAATAAAATACTAAATAAAGACATAGTTCTGCAATGAATGACTATTTTTGGTTTATTTTGTTAAACCTTGCATTCAGTTGTTGAAATATGCAACAATTACGGAGCGAAACACTCCGAAGGATTATGCTTAATTACGTAGGGGTACAAATATACAAAGCTCTAAGAATAAACTCAAATTTCCGAGTGTTACTACGAAGCGACGAAAGCCCAGCAAGCTTAATAAGTTTTTTCGCACCTCCGTCTTCCCGAAGCGCCCCTCCAGGCGCACGTCAATGCGCACACATACCGAGAGAGATTTATTCTTACCTGCGAAACACAAAACTTCTACATCACTCTCAACAGCCGTGAAATGATTTTGTCCTAGGCTGGAATCTACAGCTTCCGTAATGTTCTATATTATCACTCTTAACGTTTTTTTTTTTACATCGTCGCGTGAACTCGGAGGACGTGAAATCGGAGCTGTGCAGTTCTCCACTGTCACCTGTACGTTGGCAATGCCTTCACCAAGTGACTAACGTGCCCGCCTTCCCATGTGCGACACTTCCGAGGGTCCGTTAGATCCGGTGTTGTATGATGAAAAAAAAATATTGTTGGGGGGACAAGGAATCGTTGAGCTTCGCTTACGCCTTACAGTTCGAACGCACGGAACAGCATACGGACGGAGGCCCAGAAGTGTCCGCACCAACGCCAACTTCGCACAAAAAATCGCGTGACAGCTTGCCAGAGTTTCATTGCCTTGCAGAGTGAGCTTTTTTTTCTTCTTCTTCTTCTTCTTACTGGGCAATATTAATTGGTTTTTTCGGGTAAAGGAAATGGCGCAGTATCTGTCTCATATATCGTTGGACCCCTGAACCACGCCGTAAGGGAAGGGATAAAGGAGGGAGTGAAAGAAGAAAAGAAGAAAGGGGTGCTGTAGTGGAGGGCTCCGGAATGATTTCGACCGCCTGGGGATCTTTAACGTGCACTGACGTCGCACTGGGCAGATCAGTTTTTCAGCGAAACTGGGCACGCAAGGATGTCCCGCCGCTGCTACCGTTGTCTTCATATGCGGCGTTTTTACTCATCGTGTCTGATAAGCAGTGGCAAACACGAGTTCTTTCCGTCAGGATTTCGAGCTTTCATCGCGTTCGCGAAATATATTTGATTCCTCCCCTGGAATGTATCCGGAACTCACACCTCTCTAATGAAATCATATTCTGCCTCGTCATCATCCGGGCTCCTAAAGGCAGGCGTCGGCCGTCGGAAGGTGTACACTCTAAACAGAAAGGAGTAAAAAGGCAGTAAGCTGTCCTCTGGCGCACTCTATTATATAAAAGAAACCATGCTAGAAGACATATTACAACCGTTTTACTCCCAAATAGGCGTATTGGCGTTTAGACTGTAACGGTGCTCAGAATACGGTTGCAGGTGCGATCCGTGAGAATGAGCGAACCAAAAGCAGGCATAGCTTTGTTCACCTGCCCGCGCACGAATCGGATAGAGCCCCGACACGATGCGTGAGCGACACCAGGCCAAGCTGCAGGTGCCATCGTGATGGTTGGGTCTCGGCGGGGGTCGGAATGATTCTGCGGGCGGGATGTGGCCCGGGGGACGTAGTTTGGAGACTCCTGGGATATAGCGTTGCCTCTATACCAAGACCTCTTTAAGCGTAAGCATCTCAACCATTTAGTCGCGTCTTAAGTTGGCGGCTACTAATGCAGTGCGCACTTTTGAGCATAATGAAGTTTTACGCTTAAAGAATAAAAAAAAGAATGCTTTTTGCGCCCACCGTTTCACCGGGGAAATATTTTTCTTTCTTAAAGCATGCAAGGTTTTCGTTACCGTCCTTGTTCAGTCTAGGAAAAGCAAAAATAAATTAAAACTTAGTTCTTAGCACTTAATAATTCTATTCACATTAGGCAAACTCGCAACGAAACTCCCATCCCACGTGTTTCTTGTCCTCCTACCTCTCTTCTATTATTCAGTGTTGTTCTCTGCGAAGATTTAAACTATTGTTGTGAACACTCCTGACCAAATTACTCGAGACATTCTTTTGAACTCATCAAGATATAAAAGAAAGAAAAAACTAAATGTGACAGCACCGAAAATTGGGGTCCAGTCAGCATCAGGAAACGCAAGCTATTTAAGGATCTGCGCTCACCATAAAACTGCTGCACCGAACTAGTACAGTAGAAGGCTCTGTTTTGGAACTTTAAGAAAGAAAAAGAAGAAACAGATCTAATTCAGTCATAATGTAGGCACCAGGGGACACTTTTCTTGAACATATGTAGGACCGGCTGCTGCCGCTTATGCGGCAGCGACACCAGGAATATACAATTTCCATAAATCGGTCCAGTATATTCGCGGTTCGTGCCTCACTTTCGACCGAGAGACCGTGGAACAAATCAGCGGGCACCTGTTCTGTGTCTCCAGCGACGCGAAGATGGAGAAGGCCTTTCTCCTTCCCGACTACTGTGCCGCTCTGACCGGCGCGAAGAAACAAGCAGGCCGTTTCGCGAGCGTCGCACGCTGACAGATGCGATGCCGGAAGTGGGCGCCACGGCCCTCTTTCACGCCAGGGATCGCTTGTGTTCAGGCTTTGCCGCTGCCGCCCGGGTCTGTGCTCTTTCGACTCGGTCGCAAGTTGACCGAAGAAGAGCTGTCGTTTAAGCGAGGAGGCCCCTATCGAGACACTGGTAGAATGACACTCGTCTTTAGATTGTCGCCTGATGCTGGAAAGGAGAGCTACGGATGACGTAAGGTGTGGCACGTATCCTTTACTCAGTGCACTTGCTGCAAACGCTTCGTTTTCGGGAAGAAGTACCCGGAAAATGCGTAAGTGCAGAAATTCGTAGCTGTGCAGTGTCAACAAATGGAAAGAAAAGTAAATTAGTTCAAATCATTAAAGTAGCTTTATTAAGCTTTATTCAAGATGCTAATAGGTACATTGTATGGATTGGTTTGGTTTATGAGGGTTTGACGTCTAAAAGCGAGCCAGGCTACGAGGGTCGCCGTAGTGGTTTGCTCCGGAATATTTCGACTACCTAAGCTTCTTTAACGTTCACTCACATCGCACAGTGCAGGGCCTTTAGAATTTCGCCTCCATCGAAATGCGACCGCGCGGCCGGGGTCGAAACCGCCTCTTTCGGGTCCGCAGCCGAGCACCATAACCACTGAAGCATCGCTGTATGGTATGGTATGGTATGGTATGGTATGGTATGGTATGGTATGGTATGGTATGGTATGGTATGGTATGGTATGGTACGCGGGGTTTAACGTCCCAAACCTGCGTATGGACTGTGAGAGACGACCCGTATTCTGGGCTTTTTAATTCCGTCTAGATCCAAATCTGACTGCCGCGGGTGGGATTTGTTCCCATGACATTGCGCACAGCTTCCGAGTGCCCTGACAGTTGAGCGCCCGCGGCTGTATGTGGTAATTCTTTATAATCTTCTTCATCGCCACTGATTTTCTTTAATTGCCTAACGAAGAGAACGATGACAAAAACGATACAGGGATAGAAGTCTGGCTGGGAGAAATCAATGTGTCACAGCGTGCTAGCGCAATTTTATTAGTAAGCGCATCGCATGAGTTAGGAATAAATTTCTCTTTTTCTCTCTGTCCTTTCCTCATATTTTTTTTTATTATTTGAGCGACGCACTTTACGAGAGGTGCTTATGTTAAGTTCCGCGATACTATTCTTCTTTTTCTCTGAGTGCGAAGCCATACAAGGTATAGAGAAATCTTTTCTTCTGAGGTTCTATGAACGCTCCTAATCATTAGTTCAGATTAACTGCTGAACTTCCTAAGCTCCCGAGACACCGAAACAGGGGATGTTGAAAGGAATACACCGACGGTTAGATTACGTATCGCGGCCTGCAGGGGCCTCACTACCATCAATGACGTTGACATCTTTCTACCGTTGTGTTTGTGCTCCTGATACAGCGGTTCAACCAAGACATTCGCTTCAGGAGGAGGGAGGAGGGGGGGGGGGGGGGGGTAAAGCACTATTAGCTCCACTGCAATGCGATGCGATGAAGATGAGTGTTGGACATTCATATACGATTACAGCGCACATTCGCAACCACTCTGCATGCAGCCCGGTCCTGGTCGAGTCCTGCTCCGAAAGAACTCTCTTCTCCCATCGCGTACAGCGAGCGCATGGGAACCCTGTGGCGGCGTCCGTAATGAGCGCGGCGCTTTAATCGCGACCACCAGCGTCGCTGGAGATCGTGCGCTAGATGCGAACCCGTAGTCGCCCCCTAGCACGACCACACCCGTAGCACGAGCAGGTTTTTTTCGACTTCGTTGCGACCACTCTTTCCTTCTACGTACTCACTCAAGTCGTGACGTCAACATTACGCGCAATCTGTGATAATCTCCCGGCTAATCGTAGCGCGTGTTCTCTCTGCCTTTTTGGATGGTTCTGTGCTTGAATATGAGAGCTAGCTTCTTTTTTTCTTTCGACTTGGGGCTGCACTGCTGTTATGGCAAATTAGGCTTTCGTTTCACCGACATGCTCGTGGTGGTCTTCATGCATACTTTGACTAAAGCTAGGTGTTGCGCCTGTTTCATTACCGGCACAGATTTGCAGAACGTTTTCGCAAGTGATAGAGACATTAACCTCACTCAATGCTAAACGTGTTCTTTGAGATGACCATGCAGAGAGTTAAGTGTGGTTAAAAGCCTGCTTGGAAACCTGTGAAGCATCAAATTACCACAGAGCCTGCATGTGTTTCTGCAGCTCATTTGTCGTATTTTGTCTGTTTTCTGCGTGTTCGATTTTGTACTGCAATTTGCTTGATCGTCTTTTTTCTTTGAGCTGAGGAACGAAAACGTGAGAAGTGCAATTTTTTGTATACCTGCATCCTCCGTGTTAATTTTTGCATCAGTTTCAATGCGCAGGCGTTTAGAAAGTGGAATGTCAGCAGAAAACAAAACTCAGATTTATTTTAACAAATAATTTAGACAAGGCTTAGAATTTTCTGGCGTGGGCTACAAAAATTGCGAAGCTCTTGGTATGACGACTCTGTGGTTTTAATTCTCGGCCACACAGACCGCGTTTCGATGGCGGAAAAATGAAAAGTAGCCTGTCCAAAGGGATTTCACTGCATGGTAAGGAACAAGGAATCTAAAAAAAAATCCAAACTCTGTCACTACAGAAGCGCTACACAGCCTGAATGTAGCTTTAGAAAATCACACTCATTTAGTTTTTAAAGCCGTAGCGGTGCTCAGCACATTTATAATTCAGTACAGCCGGGTCTAATTTTACTCTATGCCGTTCACATACAAACATTAATCGCAAAAAAATTACAAACAATGCAGCGATACATCATGGCCAAAAAAACTGCGCTAAATGCGAAATAACAAGCAGAGAACCAAACACTGAACCGACAGCCGCATCTCTTTTGTTTGCGCCTGCCATTGATCCTTCCGTTCTGTGTGCGTTCACCTTGTTGTGCAGTTTTTTCATCATAGGTTTATACCAACTTGCCCGCCTAGAATTCGTGCGACTATTCATGGCGTCCTTTTATTTCTAGAAGCAATTCCAAGCTGTTTTACAGTGAATTTACCGCTATCAATGCCAAAATGCCAAAGCTTAGTCCTTGAGTTCTTTGACTGACACATATTTCTCTATATTTCCGCGCACAGTTTCTGCATTAGAGAAAGCGTTTGTTGCATGGTCTCCGTGCTTGTTTTTACTGTGTTGCTGCTTGTAATTACTGTTATTACTACTCCTTTTCTCGTTTTCGCCCCAAACTTTCTGCCTCGTGCTGCGTCAGATGGCGGTGAAATTCTTCTGGCGCGCATTCTTTTGGGCACAACTTTACGCTCGTGTCGGTGTGTGAAATATGACATTCATCACCGTCTAGTAATTTACCCAGGTTATAATACCTCCCTGTTCGTCATGACTGGAAGAACGTTACTGCGTTAAAAAGACAAAAACACCACGAAAATAACAGGACACGTGCCGTCCTCTTCTTATTAGGCCAAGTTACTGCTTTACTCGCATAAAGTACATGCCGACTTTCACCATTACACGCGCATGCTTTTAGGAGCGAGATAATTTAAGCTCCTGTTCTCGGCAATCAAAGTTGAACAACGCCCCGATGTCACGGTGAACCTAACGCCGAAATTTCCCTGAGGATGCATCCATGAACGGGAAAAATATATCCGCTTTCAAACTGAATTAGATCCAACGCCGGTCCCCAGTGAGCGATTAGCGTCAAGCGCTTGAAACGCAGTCTGGTGTACTATCACAGAAGCGTGAATCACTACTGACTGCCTGGGTCTCACTGGTAATATCTAAATTCGGATAATCGGTGCTGGTAGTGACTCCAAGAAAGAACTGTTGCCGAGGGCTGAAGAGCTGACACTAAAAAAAGTGTATAAATAATTACCACCATAACTTGAGTTCGATCTCCATTCAATGGAGATCGAACTCAATCACGATCGGCTGGGACCACAGAGCGGTTTTCAACGACTACTGAACTTGATGGGGATCGACTCAATGGAGGTTCGTGAATGACCATTGAAATCTCACGCGCCGTTCAGAGCAGCCTCTAAAACATTAAGCAAAATATATGCACAGACTCAAGACAAACTCAAAAAACATTTCTATTTAAACGCTAAATTTATACATTAACCAATTCATAAACAAATTTAGTGATAATGGCAGCTCCGCAGACTGTCCACTGGTCAAACATCAACAAACCGACGCTGCTCTTGTGCAGCGTGCCGCTGCGTCTCGCCCATTTTTGCTTCATAGAGCGCTTTACGAAAACCGGGACCGAGAGGTTCCCCACAATTGCTGCTGCAATAACAATCTCTGAACGCGACAAATACCGTCAGTCACCTGTGGCAACTTCCCCGACGGAAAGGGAATGCTTCTGAAACGAAGTGGGAATCATTGCTGATCTTCACCCCGTCATCACTGTCTTTCGATTGTGCCGAACTGCGAAGTATTTCAATAGCTTTTTCCGAACAAGCTCTAAATAAAATAGGTTTTACACTAATATTCACCTCGTTTTGTTACTGCTTCACTTTGTGTTTTTACTCAATTGTGCTGCCCCTTGTGCCATCTATCGGATAGCATGCTCACTATTCAATTATCATTGAAATCGGCAGTGTGGCAGCAGTGCATCTGGGTGGCCATCGAAAGATCCGAAGGCCATTGACTCAATGGGCATTAAGATTGTCCATGTACCAGGGTTATTGGACACCATATTCTAAGGACATTCCAGCCACCGTAATATTTGGTTTTAGCTTCCTCTTTCTTCTTCTAGATCAGCTGAAGATCTGCCTGCGGTTGGCCGTCAATTATTATTCCTGGCTAGGTCCTTTACTGCTTGCAAATACCCTGCTTTGGCGTCCACGCTCTTCGGGCATGCAAAAGCAGAAAACAGGCTCCCGACCGACGAACACTGACGAAAATGATGGTGAGCTATGGGACGGCGCTCTTCCTTTCATCGACGCAAAAGTCCGGGCGGCGCCCGCGGCGAGAATATGCACCCGATGCCTGCCGTGGCCGTCTCTTCTCCCCCCCCCTCCCTCCCCAAGCGCCCACGGCTCGTAACACGACTACGGCGGCGGCGCCTTTCCAGCTCCAGCACCTCTCCATCTCCCTTCGGCAGCCGTCGCATTCCCGCCCGCCCTTTTTTCTGCTTCCTTTCAAGCTCCGCTCTCAGCCAGTTATCTGGGGACGCCGTGTCGAGCTGAGGACCAGCTGACGCCTCCTCGGGCAAAAAGAGAAAACAGGGGAGTGGATCCTCTGTCGACTCGCGAGGCGTGGGAAGCTGGCTGCGTGGGCATCCGCTCGACGTGTTTGTGTGCGGAGGCAGCCATCAATGCCCAGCGACCCGCATCCGTGTCACCAAAGGGAGCTGTACGAGCTGGTTGAAGAAGGCGCGTGATAAACAGAACAGCGAGATACTTGAATGCAAACTGAACCGCTGAGCCAAATGCGGGGACTGTACTCGTGTATCGATGAGCGAACGAGATTGGCGAACGCAAAAGCGAGTGAGGGCGTTGATAACAAAGTGAAGGGCGATGGATAGGCAGAGAGCTTAACCGTCTCGACTACGGTTGGCTAATCTACAACCGTGGCAACAAGCCACTGTTGTATGCGGCGCCTAGTCGGTGACTACGCCTGTGTATGAAAAAAAAATAATGTAAAGATTCAGCAGAAAAGAAATGTTATGTTCGTTTTGACACTTCCATGACCCTCCAAAAGCTTTGTAAAGTTACATGCGATTCCGTCGTCACCTATGGTTTCGATTCTTTTACTTTAACTCCAATGATATTTAGAAAAGACAATGATACAGCAAACTTAACAAGTAATTTTTATTCCAGCTTGTTGGCTAAGCAAAATGAGAAGCGTACTCTTTGGACGCCGCCTATTCTCTCTTGTGTCGTCACATAGGGCAGTCACTGTACAGAAATTAAAGGCTACACTGTACACGTATGGTCTCAGTATGAAACTCTCTCGCTGGTGCTTTTGTTCCTCTGTTAGCATTTATATTAATACTATCTTCACCTTTCAACTTCACACATTAGCTATAATTTAAAATAAAGCATTTGATGACAATGGTATTTTATTATGAGAATGGTTGGCAAAGAAAAAGTTGACTAACCATTCTCGACGTGGATGGCCAGTAAAGGTTTATTGCGTCATCCGCACCTTTCTCGCTGTACATAGGCGAAATTCACTGATTTGGTAATACTTTCATAGCACCCAATAAAGGGGGAACATTAAATCCTATCTGAGCGACGTCGCAAACAATAACGTTAACTTCAAATAACCAAACGGCGTCGCTGAAACTGGCTTGTACGGACAATGCGAATGTGAGAGTGTTTTGAATATTTTGAAGTTAATTAACCGCCCTTTGAGTTTTTATATGCGGGCTTAAGCTGGAAAATATCGGCAGTCTAGAATGAGTTAGCCGCACTTCAGAGGGCGCTAATATCCTTCTTTCATTCGCATACCCAACAATTCTGGACAATAGCATTTTTCAACGGGAACCAGATGAACGCAATTTATATCTACATTATAAAATTTTCCTATAACAATCAGTATATACTCAGATAACCCGCGCCTTTCGGGTCAGCAGCCCAGCACCATAACTACTGAGCTGCCGCGGCGGCTCAATGGACCATTACCTTCAATATTTCTGTACCGGTACCTTACAGTTTTCCAATACTGATCTTTTTTTTCCGAGAATGTTGGATGTGGTTGGTGCATACGTATTTGGGAATTTCACCTGTCACTGTGATTCTGCGTTTTTCTGTCATTGTTTTATTCAGAATCCACAAAAGCACTGATTGGGTCTATATAGAATCTTTTTGGACGGATATGAAGGGAATAACTCCATTTACGATATTACATATCATTTTGTAATCTTAAATATAGATTCCAACAGATACACACCATTTAATTCACACGACAGCGAAGTTAAAGTTTAAATCCTTGCTGAACGCATCGACAAGTTATTTTTCTTTCAGCACAGTCATGGAATCTTTCCTTTCTAGTTGTACCCATATAAAGGCGCACACGCTAGAAACAAAACAAAGCAATACTAAACATTCAAATGTGAGGTGGCAATTGTAACAGGAAGAAAATTCTTTCTACTTAAGGAAAAGGGTTGCAAAGCGAGACTTCTCCTTCTGGTAATCGTAAGGTATCAAAAATTCATATTTTTTTGCGGCTCTCAATGTCCAGATAGCCCCTCGCTATCAACTTTTTAAAGAAAATTCCTATTCGTAAGCCTTGCGCCCCACTTTTTAAAAAGTTAAATGCCCAAATTTAGCGATTTCAACACCATGTTAAGCTGTTTGTTGAACTTTTTCTTGATGTCTTCTGCCCACGCGTGGAGATCGTGAGCTCAATTCCTTCAGTTGTTTTTCTTTTCTCCTTTCTTTTGCCTACAGCGAAATTTCTCGTTAAGTTCTCACTTCTTAAAGGTTAAATGCGTGCAAATTAAACGCCTTGCGTTTATTTTCTTGCAGCCGCCTCGGGGGCTCAGTGGTTTTGGTGCTCAGCTGCTGATCTCAAAGCCGCTGAGTCGATCCCGGCCGCGTATTTTTATGGAGGTAAAATACAAAAACGCCGTTGTGCTGTGCGGTGTGCGCGCATGTTAAAGGACCCAGATGTGTCTAAATCAATCCAGAGCCCTCCAATACGGCGACCCTCATAGCCTATGTGTCCCTTCGGCATGTTAAATCGCACAATTAACGGTGCAATTTCTTCGCGACAATCTTTTTACTAGTAACAGATTCTTATTACAATTACACAGCTGCTTGCGGGGCTTGTGGTAACCTAATTGCAGCTAAACAGAAGTTCGGTATCATTCATTCATGTCATTCATTCATTCATTCATTCATTCATTCATTCATTTCGGTTACTTGAGGGTTCTGCAGCCATAAAAGGGGGGCGATTCATCAAACAAAACGCAAGGCGCTGCAAATAGCAATGATGAAACAGAGAAGCCAGGTACCGTATCTGCGAAAAGCAACCCAGCTGCATGATTTCCTTCTCACCCACCAAGCTCTTAATCTCTGTAAGATAAAAAGTAGCGGAGTAATTCGTGCTACGCTTAGACTGACCCATTGCAGAAATGCATGCGTGTCAAGCCGTGTTCTTAGGTCATCGCAACACAGTTTGGGCTTGAGAATTTCAGAGGCGAGTCAAAATGGCACATCCATCTCGAGCGCCGGGTGAAGCATGGGGCAACTGCGACTAGCTAGAGTGAAGTAAACGGGCGTATGTTTGCTAAAACCGCACCCCGAGCGGACATCATGCTGCACAGCACAGGTGCAGAGACGTGCCGAGAGTGTGTGTTTGTGGATGGGCGGGGGGGGGGGGGGGGGGGGTCGTTTAATGGTGCCGTGGGAAAGCAGACGAAGTAGGCAGTGAAAGAAAAAAGAAACGACGACTCTAGCTTTGGCACATGCGTAACAGAGACAGTTAGCTTAGCGCGTACTGCTATACCGCATCGTGCGCCGCCAGTGTTAACCCGCTGGTTGGGTAAGATGCGGCCGGCGTGCTGCACCAGAAGTATGATGCGCTACAGTACGATGCAAAATGCACAGGAAATGCACAGAGCAGTAAACTCCGGATGATATTCTTCAGCGTAAAACTACGACTCGTGAATTCTATACGCAGAAGATGGGAGAAAAAAATGAAAAATCTTTGTTTTTACTGGCAACGACGTCATACTTGAAGAGCGAATTTCTCTCGCCTTTCTCAACAAACTGCACACTTGTTTTAAAACATGCTTCAGTTGCACAGATCTTATTTTTGTAATATGTTTCACGACGTCTCAACCAACGGCCTGGTAATTGTTAGCTCTGAACAGCGGTGCATAAAATCTTTGTTTCGAAGCAATAGAAACCAAAAGATAGCTCTTCGGGTACATGTCAGTGGAGTCCACAAGTGACTCCGCGATTTAAAAACAAAGCTTAATCAAGATGACTCAACATCCATCAGCTTTTCCTAATGAACGGCATGAGACTTAGAGATGAAGTCCAGATGTCCGAAAGCCACTCAGCCGGCGTGATGTCAGCAGTAGTGCTTTTGGGAGAAAAAGTCTCAGGGTGATCATTTTTCACGCGAGAGTGATACGCTAACCTGGAAGCCACGCCATTTGGAGTAGATAGAACACACGCAATACAATGTCGATCAATAGCGAAAGAAGCCGTTTGGGAGATCTCCGCAGCGATACCCTGCAGATTGGTGGTTGCAGCGGGCAGCGATAAATGCAGCTGGCTTTCGTCGATATTATAGTCCCTCTTGCCTGCACGATTCATTTTTTTCTTTCTGTACAACAATTGTTTTTGCTGCCTACCCGCATGAAGAGAAAATAGTTCAGAGCCTTGGATTAGAGCTAGATTGCGAGTACACTTCGTGAGTGCACTGCCAGCCACTAACGTGAAGCTGTGAAGCAGAACAAAATAGTTAATCGAGATCCTGTACTCTTTTCGGAGGGGTAGCATTAGGCCACCATTCGCCGAATGTAACTCCATTTAATGTAGCTAGGGCCTCCTTCCAAGTCGCAAAAGTTTAGCCGGCCTTTGTGAACGCTTCATTCGTAAACTATAGCACCTAACTACTCATACTGGCATAGTATGTTCCGCGCATCATAACACCACCAAGCGTACGCCGTAACTGAGTCCGTCTCAAATTTCGACTTTTCTTTAGCTTGCATGCTGCCTTTCATTGCCTTTTAACATGAGATTTTCCTAAACGTTGTAACCGGCCCCCCAAACACGCGGTATGCCAATGTGGGACTAAAAAGGGACTAAGCTGTCCTTTAACGCACTTCCTTTACAAAGGAGACAGCTTACACCCTTTTACTCCTTTCTGTTTAGAGCTGTGCAACCTTTCTTGCACGGTAATGCAGACAAAACTAATTTTGGTGAAAGTCACTTGAGCTGGCTTTTTAACCAGCGTGCAAAGATCGATGTGCTTGCGGAGGGCCCTTCATTTCCCCATGAATTTTCAACCGATGATCCCTGCTCCTTTTGAGCGCATCTGCTATGCTTAGGCTCCGGTTAATTGAACCTCGCTTAAACGTGAGAGTTATCCTTACCGCTTGTTCTCTTTCATTCTTGTTGGGCCTACCTGTCAAGAATAGAAAATGTATTTACACTTGTCATAGACCATGTGTTCAACGCCGCAGCTCATGAATGAGACGCGCTATTTTTTTTTCTAACCTGTGAGAGATGAGCACAAAATTAAGAGCAAGTACGTACGGGGTGTTAGTTAAAACTAACTGCCAATCCAAGGTACCATTTCTCTCCGCAAGTTCCCTTACGTTCAAAAACAGAGCCCAACAATTTACTTAAAGCTAATTTATGTTAACCCCTGGTCGTTTTCGTGAATCAACCCGACTGAGCTCAGCTTTGTTCGCAATTTATATACCTGTGAAGGTGTTTCAATTAAGCCTGGACGCCACTGCCAGGCCTATATGTCTGGTGAAAGGTGACCTTGGTGAGGGCTTAGAAGCCTTCTTTTCTCTAATCAGGAACACGATGCCGCTGGATCAGTGAAGAGCACTAATATTCATACATGCAGCAGCATGGCTCCACCGATAGCTTGATTTCATTCTTGTGGAAAGCGAGTTGACAAACTTCGCAAATATCCCACCACTCCTGAACTCTTAAGGAGAGCTTTTCCATTCAGTTACGTCACTTTAGACTTGCATCCGGAAATATTTTCCTAGTTTATAAACAGTATTCTTTTATCCAATGCCAACCTGTGGATTTGCGTGTCATAGTAAATCGAGTACAAGGCGTCAGTTTCGCTAAAAATGAAGTTCCACCGCGAGGCATATGCGGATTAAACACCGCAGACAAGAGATGGCGTGCAATATGGCATTGTCTTCTGGAATGACAACTTGTTTCCTTTTTCCTATGAGTTGAAATATAATTTCGAACCTCTTCGCTGAAATACTGTGTAAAATTTTCGTAATGGCAGATAGAATCGACATGGAAAGAGAAAGCGTGAGACTGCAGTGATTCGGGACAGATCGCGTGCATATAGCTGTTGTAAGAGACTGAGGTACACCAGTGCTAAGCACGAGGGGGCATGTGTGTAATATTTAGAAGAGCAACAATTTCATGATCAGTACCTTGAGTCTTAGAGTTTTGATTGACAAAAAAAAAACGAGTACTTTGGCCTGCATACTGTCACATCGCATTCTAAAGCAAGCGGCACACAAGCATTACAGGGTGTGTCTCTAATATTTAGAAAAGTCACAGGTTCCCAATTACAGCGCATTTTTTTCGGGTTCGCAACTAGTCTTTCATATTTGTACCTCTGCTGTCGGCAGCGAATGAAATCTGACATGCATGCACGAAGACTGAAGTTCAACCTGCGAAGTATGATGGTGTTGTGGAAAGAGTTTTAAATCGAATCAACTCAAAGCATATTAATAGCAGGAGGGGTTTATACATCAGGCACTACTATCATATTCTTTTCGCATATATACCACATGTGCCATAAAATGTATCCGCTTTGGACCTGGCAAAAATCTGCGCACATTAAGGACGGCAGACCCACTGATGGCAGCATTGCCAACCCACGGTATAACATTCCTTCCATCAGCTTAGCTCCAATTGACACCGTACGAGCAGGCCCTTAGCTTCCGGACTTGTCACCCGAAATTTATGGGCGCAAAGAAGACATGAAGCGAAACGATGCTTAAAAAATTCTGCACTGTGCTTTGATGAAGCCGGCCCCAAAGAGCTCCCCTCTGCCTTCCAACGTTCTTATTGGAATGGGTGCCCACAGCGACGGAATAGACCCGCTGATAAACGGACCACTTATCTCTTAGAAAGGGACAGGCGCAGGCTTAGAAAGCTTACCCTCGAGTAAGACACGCCGCAAATGTAAATAAAAGCGAAAGGGTAGCAGGCACAGCCGAACACACACGGCGAGAAAAAAAAAGAGGGTCAGAAGGCCGGCAGGAAACTGCTCGCCTCGGCCATTTGTTTGTGCGGTAATTTCCGGTTGACAGGCCCCGCTGGTGGAGCATCATCCACGCAAGGCGACAACGGCGACAGCGGAATAGAGGGCGGAAAAAAGAACGCACGATAAGGTCGTTGTTTTTGACAGGTCCCAGATTTTCAGAAAGGTGCCTTAAACACAACAAACGTGGAAACAGGGCCGGAGGGGGGGGGGGGGGGGTGCTTCTTGGTTCGCCCGCGCGAACGTCACTAAATTAAGAGCTTACTTTTCGTCTTAGCATTTATTGCCAGCTTGCATTTCAAAGAGGCACTATGGAGCACGCCTTGGGGGACTTTTGTAAACGGCTGATCTTCCAGCATCCTTTAAGCTGCGTTGCGCTGAACACGCGTTTTTGACTTTGTAATGAACTCTGTAAAAAAAAATGAAGACACCAAGAGTTGAAATTTCAAGTTTATCTCCTCGGGATCACTTGTTCCAAGTACTTTTCCCGGATGCTTACTTGAAAGTCTGTTTCGTTCTTTAAACGAAAACACTTCAGGATGCAAAAGACTCAGTTTTTGTAAATTACCATAAATGATGCAATACTTTTAACAAGAATAAATGTACACAAGGCGATTCGTTTGAGCCCCGCGGTCGTTGCAACTCCATCAAATGAAATTCTGTTTCTTTTAATCACTTAGGTCGCACCTAATTTCCTAATTTGTATGGTTTGTTAAAATCAATTTCGGAAAGCACTTCAGATGAGTTTCCGTTAAATATGGTTGAAATTTGGTACCCACTTATTTCTTGTGAATCTGACGAAACTGCAAAATTCAGAATGACCTCTTCCGCGTGCGTCAAAAAGATCATCTGTTAACAACCGCAGATAGTGCACAAAACCAACCATTGAGAAAAGTTCACATCTTCCATTATTTTATTTTTTTGTGACGCGCAGCTCGACAGCATCACTGATGTTTATTCCGGTTCAGTCAAGTTCACTGCAAAAAACACACGAACAGAAAATAGCTGTCAGTGTTCCTGATAAAAATTTACGTTTGCACTATGTTGATTAATTTGCAATATTAAGAGAGAGTGGTGTTGCTTGGGCTCACGTGTGCATGTCCTGCAGCCTCCACTTTCGGATTTGCAAGAGCCTGCGGTGACTGTACTCTCGATAGCGAGTGCGACGCTCGGAAGTGCTGTCATAGATGCTGCGTCTTCCGTTTTGTGAGACGAAAGAACTGTCATAGCAATCCCGCGCCCTTGATGAAGTGCCTCGCGCACCAATCACACATCCCATTAGCTGTAATTGGTGCACATGATGACGATACCAGCGCCTGTGCGCTCGCACTGCGTGCAACACTTCCTGCAGTGTGGATGTCACGTGTCATTTCCACGTCATCACAACCTGCCCTGATGGAGCAGATTGGCCGATATAGGTCACGTGATCCTGGGACGTCATCACAACGTGGCCACCGGGAGAGATGACAATTACATTATTTATTAGTCGAGATAAGTCACGTCACCTTGTGACGCCTTCACAACCTGCGGGGGGATACCTGCTTTGTGGATTACTTTTTTCCCTCCTTGACCTTTCCCTTCTTCGAAGCTGACCTGGATTGCATAGATGGCCTACCCTCCTACTTAAGGGACCATGCACAAAACGTGCGCGTCCGAAGATAAGAATAGCCTCAATCTTACCCAAGTGAGATTGCACCTGGATTGTTATCCAGGCTAGCTACGCAACACGGATGGAGTAGCAGATAAGAAATCTGCTGTCAAATTCTTATCGTGCACTTCTGCATCAAAAAGAAAACAATCGAGAGCAAAGCGTTCCTACAGAAACCCAGTTTCACATTCCGTCGTCATCCGCCCACCAACACCAGCACGCGGCTCGTAGGAGATATAATACCCGCAATTTGTTTCATTACTTTGTTAAATCTTGATCTCGATTAAATCTTTTCCTAGCCACTTTTCTTTCCATCTGTTTATATCGTCACCAAAGAAAGAGAAGACACGACGGGGTCAGGGCGCCTCGCGACGGGAAGGAGGAAGGCCTCCCACAACCGCCCTCCGCTCCCGAGTCGAGCTAGAGAACAACGCACTACAAGCAGGCGAGCGGGAAACCAGCCCCTCGCCGCAGCCGGTGGCACGCGGCGGCGAGCGTCCACGTGCTCGGCGTAAACACCGACGAGGCAGGCAGGCAAGAGGCACGAACGGTGAACCCACCGCAGCCGCCGCGGCACGCGCAACACATCCCTCCGGAGTCCCACTCCCCCACTCGCGCGGCCGGCGAGAGCGCGTCACTCCGGCAAGAGCGAGACTCCGCGTCGGCCCGCCGCAAGTGGCGCGTCACGTTGCGCGGCTGCTGCTGTTGGGGCTGCAGCTCGACGCGGGTCGGTCGCCGCCTCCATCGCATTCAGATTCTCGACTCGCGCCGCTGCTCGCGCGCTGCCGTCACTGCGGAGGAGAGCTGCCCGCTGCGCCTGGCCGCTGACGAAGAGCACGAAACTCCGCGAGATCTGGGAGCGTGCACGTGCTTTTCTGTGCGCCCAGCCCACCAAGTCGGCTTCGCTAGTGTTGCGCTCTTTGCATTATATTAAATATCTTGGCCGAGTACTGTTTGGTTAACGCTCTTGGTGACTTCTCCTCGGGACTTCACCGCCGGTTACTCCCCTGCTGTCGACGAGGCTTCTAGCAGATGACCCTGGCATGCTGGACCCTGCTGTTCCTGGTGTAAGTGCGGCTCGACTCGTTCTACTTTGTTATTACAGGCATCCCAAAAGGTGGCGATGGCTCATCCGCTCATGTTTCTGTTTGCGCGGCTTGGCTTGGCCTAACGAAGACTGACATTGAGTATCAGTTTTAGCAAGCGTGTATCATGCTGAAACAGAAAGGACTTCACAAAAGGCAGTTAAAGAAAAGATGAGCGATGTAAGCTTCGCTAAAATTCAGTGTATAGGAAATGCATCAGAATCCACGCATGCACTGCGCTTAATGCATTCGCAATTAACAGTCCAATGGTAACCCGCCTTTTTCAAATGGTCGCCTCCCCTACGAACGCCTCCGCTCCTCCGTCCTTTAAGGAGCGCGATTGGTTGAAAACAAACCACCAGCTTCTAGTGCGCATGCGCAGTTTATGCTGGTGACAGGTGCAAGCACCAGATGGCTCCAGCTGTGAAGCTCGCGCTTGCCATTTCGCATGCGCACGTGGTCGAAACTTTTGATTTTTTAGTGGGCGCCTGGATTGAGGTTTGATGTGATAGAGTGGGGACGACACCTGCACCATACAGACACTTTCGCATCATTTCTATTCATGTGGTCATTAAAGGTAAACTTTCTCACCCAATAAAAAGACTTCGATAGCATTGTAGGATGCGACTCAACAACGAAGAGGAAAATATCCCTCACAGGAGGACCTCCAGCCAATGGCGTCGACCGATTGTCATCACAACATGGTTGACCACCTTGCACTTCCTTGCATGATATCGCGAATTGTTGGCACGTGTAAGGGATTAACTACGGATTATCTAGGCCGACACCGACGGCAATACTATCGGCCTACGCCATTGGCTGGACAGGGCCTCCTTTGAGCCACATATGCCGCTTTGTTCTTGAGTTGTGTCCGATTAGAGTGTGTTAAAACTGACTCCAAAAGAAAAGGGATGACACTTGTGATAGAATCACTGCGTAAAGGTTCTCATTGCTTTTCTAACCGACACTTGAAAAAGGGTGGCCATGACCAATAACCGGAAATGACGTATAAGCGGGACACTCTGAACCACTGCGCCTCGTAGTCACCGCATTTCTGCGGCTCGCTGCTGCCTGTAGTAACCGTAGTGAGCTTGCAGTCACTCCAAGCGTTTGTTGTGGGCGAAGCGTACGCCGATCGCATCAATTTACAGCACTGGAAACGAACGTTTGCTGAAACGGACCACTTCTTATTGCGCGACCTACGCTTTCTTCCTGTCACCGGCCAGAGACGGAGATTCAAGCAAACAGCTTTTCGGAAACTGCGTTTTTCTGATAAAATCGCCCGAAACGATGCTTACTTTCGATTCATTATCACCAAGCTAAACGAGGGCCCCACCATAACGCCACGTGAAAACAAAACAGATCGCCATATGCTGCTCAATGTTCGCTGTTCGCCGTACTTAAGGAACGCGCACATCCTCAATGTTCGCTGTTCGCCGTATTTAAGGAACCCATGCGATGTGCGCGTTCGTTCCCCCGACAGCTACACACTTTCTGTATGGTAACCACGTCTGAAATTTCGAAACACTTTACCACAGTACCAAACATACGACCACTTAGCCGCATTTTAACCTTCAGCCTTTAACTCACATCGCCCGTATTGTGCTGGGCTTGAGGAGGGCTCTCGGTTTCCCGTTCCTACGTAATATCCGGTAAGTTTCCTAACTGCGCCACATGCCGTCAGATGCACGCGTCGCCCGTTGCAGGGCTTTTTACAGGCTTGTAACAAAATTTTCAATTATCTAACCAACTTGCAACAGCACAGTTAACATAAATGTAAAAACATCCTTTCCAATATATATTAGTCAAAGCAGAGTCACAGCGTCGGTTGGGAGCGATGATGAAGCCTCCTTGAAGAAAAATTCGTGCAACATCGAAACCTAACGATGAAATGGCCTAAAATTTAATGTCGTAACGCTGAACTGGTAAGTTATGAAGCATTTTTCAACTGTGCTTCCGATTTACGCTGTACACTTGACTCTTTAAGCGTATTTTTATCGTCCTTAGCCATTCAAACGTTGTAAAATTTACCTTTACTGGATTATGCTGTAGTCATATAGTATTAAGAATCTCCCCTTTTTTATCTGCAATGAATAGACCATTAGTGATAAAATCCTCGGAATTCATCACTTTATCTGACGTTTTCAATGCCTCGTCATTAATAAGGTGCGCAGAGTGCGCACAACGACGTAAGAAGTGTGCTGTTTGCGCAAGTGAAGATTGCAAAGTTTGTGCAGTCGCATCTAACATTTACACGGACACCATGTAATTCTATTTTTATTATTTTTTTCACAATAATACGCGAGCGGAACAGAGAGAAACTGCTCGCCGTGGTGCTCAGGAAGATAGCAGGCTTAAGTCTGCCCATTAGGAAGATGAGGGCACTGTCGGAGAGAACTGTGGCAGGTAGACTCAGGCATTAAATATAAATGAGCAAAGCAGCGGCAGAGCTGAAGTTTTAAAGGCGAGCAGCTCTTTTCTGGGTGAAATAAAGTTAACGAGGAGTTTTCATTTTTCTTCTGCTTCAAATAATGTAATATCTCTAAATGCAGATAAAAAAGGTTGTTTTCTGAATGACGTAAGATTATTGAACTTCGCTTTTATGACAAAGCATGCGGACCTCCATTCAGAAAAGTTGTTATTAAGGCTGATTCGAGCAGATAGTAATTGAGATAATCGTAGGTATGGACCACTGTAACAAAAATTGGGGGGTCACTTAGAGAGAGAGAGAGACTCTTTAATAAACAAACAGAGAATTTAGCCGGCGTTTCAATATCGCTGGCATGCTACTCTGCGTAGGGAGGGGAATTTGGGAGATAAAGACTGAAGGAGAGCAGCGTGGAAGAGGTGGAAAAAAAACGAAGATAAAATGCAGCCATGAAATGGGTACTAAGGATGCAGTGGCGATTATTGATGTAACTTATGGAATGATGGAGTGCATAGTCCGACGAATGGGCTGACGAAGTTCACTGCAAGAAGAATGCATGAAGGTAACCTACAAGTGAATTTAGAGCTTATCGAGATGTCCAATGTCTTTTAAATGTGTAAAAAGGAAGTTCATTGCAAGTCTCTGTTGCCTGAAGCAGGCTAAGGGGCCTAAAACTTTGTCCATTGTTAGGGGCACTGGGCAGAGCTTCTGCATGCAATGTTCGTAGTACGCACGCTCGTTAGCCAACGCAGGGCACTCAAGCAGGATATGTTCCACAGTTTCTATAGAAGCACAGTTGTCACAATGCGGACTGCTCATTTGTCCAAAACGGTATCGCAGGCCATTTGTATATGCAGCATTCAGTCGAAGTCGGTGATAAAGTGTTTCGAGTTGTCGAGGAATTCTGGGTGAGAGTCTTGATCTAAGATGTGGGTCGATTGAGTGAAGAAATTGGTACTGATGTGTCGGCAAACTCCAAAGCCGATACGTTTCTTCGTACGCAAAACTTTTAGCCATTTGGGACGCATCAGATTTCGTGAGAAAACTTCGAATGTATCTCTGATGTTGATGGCCCTTACGGGCCGCTTCATCTGCTTTTTCATTAGCCATAATGCCACAGTGAGCAGGTACCCACTGAAACGTTATGCAGTGGCCTGCGGCAATAGCTAAATGATGGATATACCCATTGTCCAGGGAAACTGGCTGGTGATTCGTTTTCTTCAGCAGGTTGGCCAGGATCTGCAGAGATGCTTTTGAGTCGGTGAAGATAACCCAACGGCCGGCGGTCCGGCGCAGGATGTAAGAAACAGCTTCCTTAATGCCGTGAAGCTCAGCTGTTGTAGAGGAGGTCCTCCGCTGCAGCCGGTAAGAAAGGGCATGGCCTGTTGAGGGCACATAAAGGCCACAAGAAGAAGTTTCTTTCGTAGTTGAACCATCGGTGAAGATATGGGTGTGCTGCGTATATTCTTCGATTAAGTAGGCGAGAGTAGCTTGCAGAAGTGCTGCTTGTGGCATGCGGCTCTTTGCATTCACACCTGGAACAGACTTCTTCACCTTTAGAGGAGAGAGTGTACATGGAGGAAAGGCCAGAGGTAGTAGTTTCTGAGGCTGATGAATAGTAGGAAGGGGCAGGAGCTGCACTGCCTGGCCAAAGCTAGAGTTGCTGTGAGTTAGGTGGACACGGTGTAGGAAGTGCTTCTTCCCTTGCAGGACATGGCGGAGATGGGTACGCATAGTTTCCTGGGCGGCAATTACCTCTAGTGGGAGACATCCTGCCTCCGCTACTGTTCCATGATGCAGAGGAACCCTTTGGGAGGCCAAGACATATTCGCAAGCAGTTGTTCCGTGCGGCATTGAGAGTCTTATTGCTTGATGTAGATAATCTTTGAAGCACTGGTAGACAGTAGCGCAAGGTTCCTTCAACGTAGGCTTTTTCAAGCAGAAGCATTGATCGGCAGTTGCTACCCCACCTGGTTTCCGCCATGAACCTGAACACTTGTGATGCTGCAGTAATCCTCGCACGGAGTTTTTTGATCTGAGGTGACCATGACAGATTATAGTCGATTACAACACCCAGGAATCGCTGAGATCGTACATATGGCAGCGATCGTCCGCCTAGGAGCAGCGGATATCGGGTCATCGTTTTTCTTGTAAACGCCATTGCAACACTCTTTTCTGGCGAGAGACGAAGACCTCTGGAAGCCAGGTACATCGAAATGTGCAATAGTGCTCTCTGAAGACGTTGCTGGGTAATATAGCGCGAACGTGACGCGGTCCAGATGCAGATATCATCAGCATAAATTGTTATGCGGACCCCTTGCGGAAGGTGTCTTCTTATGTGAATAAGGACAATATTGAACAGGAGAGGGCTAAGCACCGCTCCCTGTGGTACCTTCGTTTTTCATTCGAGCCTTTTATAATTGCACGCTCTGATTAGCATACATCAGGAGGCAGGCTACACCACCTGATAAAAAAGACAAAAAAATACGCAAGACTCAAAAGACAAAAGCGATTTCTTTAACCTAGTAGAACGAATATGCCTCAGCGGCCAAAGGGTAAAGTGTCTGACTCTCAACCCAGCTGTTTCGTTTCCCAACAAAATACCCCAACTCTCTTTTCAACTATACATTTTATGTCATAAAGACGTTTCAGTCGTTTTACGAGCTCACAGTAACAATTTACCTCGAGTTTTAACCATTTCTTCCTCAGCTCAATGTGTGACGTCACAATCCCCTCGACTAATCCTGAATTAGTGCGACAACGGTTCCGGCTTTTCCTCCAAACTTCCACTCTAACGCTGTCGCGTTAATAACGCTGGCGTCTACTAATGCCGAAGTTGTCGCATATCATAGGTGAACTACAGGAAGCCTAGCCTGTAACATTTAAAGCTACGTAGCGCCTCAACTCAAGATACGATGCTAGTAGTTTTGCTGGACAAGGTGATATGGGGTCAGAGATCGGCCTTGAAAACGTGTTAAAAAACAAGCAGCTGGAGTCTCTTCCTCGACATCATTTTGACCCTTTTACTGACTTATTTATTGCTTCGCGTTAGAAAGTGCCCAAGCCCTGAGACATGTCTTTTTATCTTCAGGGACATACGCCCAACAACGCCAACGGGACCATAGATACTTCTAATGTTCTGAAAAAGTGGCCTTGCTGTTCGGCCAGCTCGCCTTGCCTCAAGACTTTTCCTTTTTTTTTTTCTGTCGGCGTGCCGGACGTCTCCCCGTTCACTGTTTTCGAAAAATGTAGTATATATTTTTGCCCTCTGACCTTCCATTGGCGTGGAAAATCTCCCTCTTTTTCTGGCTTTGCGGCAGACAGCCGGCTATCGTGTCCTGTTTAATGGGTCGTTGCAAGAACAGTGCGGGATTATCGCTTGGGGAAATGTAGGACGGCATCTCGAGAAAGCGCCTTTCTTCTTCGCCGCGCCTCCGCGGCCACGGTTGCTCCCTCTGCCAGAAGGGTTCCGGAGCAGTGCGCCTCCCAGCACACATGAGACAGGGACAGTAGCACACATGAGACAGGGACAGTAGCATAGACAGTAGCAGGGACAGTATAACTGAACGCAGCAGCTGGAGCAGATGGTGGTAGGCAACGACTTTGGAGAGAGAAAATCGGATAGTTGGTACACATACAAACGACGTGTTTGGCATCGGCATCGACTTTCGCGTGAGTGTCGTAATATGCCGTGACCGAAAAGTATACCGCAATACACCGAAAAGTATGTCCTGGTGAATGGCAATGCTATTCAGATAGGCTGAAGAGTGGACACTCTCCATTTTGTAGCTTGTTAACCCCACTTACTCTGAAAGGTCATATATGGCCCAGGCGGCCTTGATCCATGCTGACCGTGGAGATGAGTAACGCGAGACGTATATCAACATCATTTATATATGCGGCTTGATGGCGGGCTAGCAGGAAGGTAACTTTCTTCTTGTCCACCACAAGAAAATCTTCGGCCAGAAAATCAGTGCTCAACGCGAGGCTGCATTCGGACGAAGATGTGAACTTTCCTATTGCGAGAAGTTGGTCGCCGCACCTGTCATTTTTAACTTTAGTTGCCCCCGAAACGGCTATGATAAACACGGGCGCGTCACCCAAAACCAGCGTTTCAACTGGGATCACGAAGGACTGGCAGTATGCCTTGCGTCAACCATTCGTTCAGGTGGCATGCTGCCTTTTTAAGCACTCTGCTTTGGGCGCAGGGCAGTAACGCTCGGCATCATATTTATTACCTTATTTTTGGATTTGAATAGGCACCAAGCGCCAAATTCCACTTCTTAAAAAAGCGTAATTATCTCTCTACGATCTACGCTTCACTGTTGCACGGGTCTTTAACAGAAGCCGAACACTGATGCCCACGCCTCCTGTTACGCCTCTTACATCTGTAAGTAGTTCTCGTCATTCTAAAGAGCTGGAGTCCGCATTACAAAGTTCATTACAGTGGTTCAACCAGCTTCGTTTTAACTGAAGTGGTTGAATTGATTCGTTCTTGTACGTGTCCCTCAGGCGTTTGCGATTTCAGTTGTTCGCTATAGATACTTTAGGTGTCTTTTATCTCCTCAACTATTTAATTTTTTTAAAGCTAAACTGCCACATCAGCAAGTCTTACTGTATAGCACCGTAACATCGTTTTGTACGTGTCCACATTGTGCAGTTTGAGTTTCTCTGGTATTGCGCCCTCCAACTGGGAGCCCCGTTATCAATGTGGCCGCTTATATGCTCACTCGTTGATTTCCCCATTGCCATGAAATCGCTCACTGCTCTGAGCCTTGGTTGAGATGCTAAGAAGCTTCTCTCCTTTAGGGCCGTTTTTAAGAAGGCAAGTAGGAAGAACAAAACAGAACAAAAAATATAGCAACAATTTCAGACGCCACATTCTATCGTTTCGCATATATATCAGTATACGGATCCGGGAAAGCTTCGTGTTGATACGTCCGGTCTTGTCCGATCAGGCGGCCTCTTTATGAAGCCGACGCCTGAAGGGGAAGCGCAGGCATATTCAAAGAGGTCAGCGGGCCCCACGCGTATGGTGATGCTTGGTTCCGAATTTAAATTGGCTCATTTCAGTTCAGACCGATTCGGTCAAACAGCGGCAAAGCGCCCGGCAAGCGCCAGCCTTTCTTGCTGCGCTGATGGACGGAGGAGCAACTCGGCTGCATTTCCACAGAGGTGGACTCCGGGCTTCAAGTTAAACTTCTTTACACAAGCCGTTATTCATTTTTATTATGCATACTTTGCGTGCGGGTGCTCGGCTATGAAAGGCGCTGGGCGCAAACGCAGCATGAAGCCGTGGCTGTATACCAGGTGTTTCATAGAAGACTAAGTAACTTTCACAAATAGGCTTTTGGGGGGAAAATATGCCTTTTTCGGAATAGTATTACTGGTGTAGGCGGACACCAGGGAACCGGTCAACCGCTTTTTAAGTAGTAAGCTGGTTAACTGCTTTTTAATAATTTACGTTTTAACTATTAGAGCTATGCGCCTAGTTGCAATTAGAGGTTTGTACATGCGCGTTCGAAGAGCATGCAGGCAAAGCAACCTTTCCAGTTCATGTGACTTGTCAAAAAAGTCAAATTTTGGCGAACCACAGCGCCAAGGGTAATCGCGTTTTTTAACTTCTACAAACTCATATGGGTATTACTAACTGCCGGTTACAAATCTCTAATTGCAACCAGGTGCCTAACTACAACAGTTAAAAAGTTAATTATTAAAAAGTAGTTATCCAGCTTACTATTTAAAATCATTCACCGGTTTTCTGGTGTCCGTCTACACTAGTAATACTATGGTGAAAAAACCTTATTTTACATGAAAATGTATTTTTGAGAATTACAGTCTTCTCTGAAAGACCTGGTATAGAATTACTCTTGCGAGAAAATCAGATATGCCGAGTGAAATATGGCGCGCTGTCCGCAAACATTAGCCTGATTCCTTTTTAAACTTCGTCAAATGGGAAAAGGTATTCTTGTTGCTACGAGAAAACAACCTCTGCAATCTGCGCCGCCGCTATGCGAAGGTATCGATGGAACAGATTTTGTTTATTGCGTTACGAAAATTTTAGGAGGGGTGGTGCATATTTCGCTAGCGAGGTTACAGGACCAAACCGTGCAGTTACAGGAGGGTAGAAATAGCGGCAAAAAAATGATGCAGGTGGGGGAGAGGGGGAGATGTGAGACTGCTTCACAGGGCAAGGTAGAATTCGGCGAAGTGCATGATGTTTTCTTTCGGTGCAGGTAGTCATGTGAAAGATCCAGAACTGACATGTAGCAGTGTTTTCGCCACTAGGCAGGAGTACTCCTCGAATTATTCGAAATTGACAACTGCTTGGATAGACGCCTTTTTGGCGTGCTTCTTCTATACGATTTCCTTCTCTGCTATATCATTTATTATCTCCGAAAAAATAAACCGAGGTTTAAAGAACAGATCTGAATGCTTGCATTAAACAGCTACGCTTAAGGTTGCGAGTGTGTCAAGAAATGCAAGCGGGCACCCGCGCAGATACCATTGCCTTTTTTTATGTCCTTACCTCAAATAGTCGACCATGAAGCAAAGAAAGTCGACAATGGACTTCATACAATTGCTTTGGAGGAGTTCTTCTTCAGACGAAATACTGTTAATTTCAGTATTAACCGGTATTCGCAGCTGAACACCATACTTCGTCGCTTCACTTCTGTCTTTCCCTTCAACGCAGAAATTATATGCACGCTTCACAAACTCGTACTACCTCGATGGAAAGAAACGCGAAGAACCCGGCGCAACACGCCCCCCTGTTGGAATTTATTTA
>JARKHS020012861.1:0-35661 GCA_030143305.2 Amblyomma americanum
GGCACTCTTCCTTTTCCATCCGATAGCTTGAAACACATTAAAGCAAAGTTTTTGTTACATGTATGAATAATGGGCCATTACCTTAAATATTTCCATAACGTGTCTTACAATTTATTCAATTGTCATAGTTTTCGCCCGAGAAAGTGGACGAGAGCGGGTGCTGATTTATACTTGCTAATATTTGACCATAGAATTGCACAATCAACGCAACCACGAGGAAGAAAACACCAACAAACATATTATAACATGTCTTGCCGGTCAGGCTTAATTTTCCTGGCTATGTAGACTCAGTCCCTGGTATGAACGTTGCACATACACACTTAAGATTCGATTAATCTTGGTCAGTCTCCAACACAGTGGCATGTCCTCTACGGAGGTAGAGACTTAGCGTCTTTACTGGAATGCTAAGGGCTGTAGGGCAAAATGGGCATCGAACTGGCAGTGAAAGTGCCTGCGGCTTGGAGACTACTTTGCTCGCGCGTTCGCTATAGAACGAACGAGCCTCTCTACCGCTGAAACCTTCAATTGCAACTGGTTTTTCTTTTCGTCTATTTTTATCTGAGGACTGTCCTTTTGTTCGGTATTATCTCCTTGGTGAAATACCGCAGCCGTGATCAAATGCTGAGCAGAACAGCAGCTCACTAGGCGAAGAAGACCAAAACCTTGAGGTGCTCACAGGTAAAAGTTGTCGCAGGGGTGAAGCTCTCTTCCCTGCTTGCCTGTGGTGGCGAGCCGCATGTCTTCCGCGATCTCCTTGGCCTTGATGCAGCCGGGCGACGAACAGGGGGTGATCTTGAGGGTGCGGTTAGTGATCACATCCAGCGGCTTGGTGTAATAGAAGAGCGCCGCCAGCACCAGCACCAGGAGCGCAGCCAGGATGACAAGAGCAGTCACGAGCATTCGCCGCGCTTCCTCTTGCTCAGGGTCCTTGGTGTGGGGGCCTTCGGGCGCCGCTGGAGCCCACTCGGGAAATTGGTCCGCACCTGCAGCCAGGATTTAAATGTGATCTCAGCTGATGCAAAGCGACAGTACTTGAGTGAAGAGATGATTAAGTTAGGGGATTAAAAGAAATCGAGCTAGGAGACTAACGTGAGGTTGGCATCCTGGTACAAATTAAAAAAAAAGATATAAAACGGCACCATGATGGGGAAAGCCGCCACCAAAAGGTCCGTAGAGAGGACGGAGTGCATTCCAACAGAACGGAGAAGTCGCAGGGGGCAGCACAAAGTCCAGAAATCGAACGACTTTTGGGGAGGTATCGGGGATGCAGGATAGAGGAATTGAAGCTAAGTGGCACATGCTTTGTCCTCCAATGCTTGTTTTCGGACTGATGAAAGTCGCCGTGACGAATACAGAATAGTTCAACCTTTATTTCGCATGGAAATCAGTTACTAACTGCCACCTTGCAATTTCAGATATTCTTGCGAATAATGAAGCGAGAACGGCTTTCTTCACAGACGCTTCATTTTCGAAACCTTGAGAATGTCACATCTTGTCTCAATTGGAACTAATTGTGAAGGATGAAGGCATGGTTGCGAACACCAAGATGAGTTGTTGAAATGCTCCTTTGTTGACAATTTACTAAACATGATTTTACTCGCCAGTAATGTTTACACCACCGGCAAATAGAAGCATTTTGGTTGCTTTGAATAATGGTGAGCCTTTTTTGTTTAGAGAGGGCGTGTCGAAGTCCGCGCATCTGCCATGCACTTGTACACTCCTAAGTAAGATTGATTAGGTTTCCGTTTATGAAGTCAACACTCTGCTCGAATAACTGCCTTCTGTTGAACTACGCTGTGAAAAAGGGCTGGTTTCTCTTTACTTTTAATTCGTTTATTTCATTCTAGAATTTCCGCTGCTCCCTTTAAATTTTCAGGGTGGCTGCTGCAGAAATGGTAGAACAAGGACAATTAAAAGAACGAACAGGTCATTGTTCTGCCATTTTTTGCTGAAGTCGACCTAAGTATTAACCGACAATTTCAGTTATCCATTCTTTTTTATGGTTTTCTGGAGAAGTCTAGGCTAATCCTACGCCCCTCTTTACTAAAGATGCTACACGTGGCCTTCGTTAACCAAGGTATAACCACAAAATAGCCGTTCAATAAACTGAATAGTGCCCAAAAGTTAAATTATTTTTGGCAGTCGTACTTCATTGCTCGAGCTTTAATTTTTCCGGAGTATGTATCGCAGATTCTGTATTTGACTGTATATTTTTGTCTTGTATATTGACTGTATTTGACTTCCTGTCCCCTCACCTCTTTCATTTCATTTCTCCATTCTACCTGCTATTCTTTATTTCCGCTGCCCCAGCCTAGGTGCTTCAGTATCGATGGCAGATGCCGGGGCTAGTAAAAATCTTTTCACTCTGTTTTACTATTATTTTAATAAAAAACACTACCACCACCACCACTGTATATACTCTTACATTCTCTAAAAAACGTCGGCGATGGTGTTATTGTTTTCCATTGTTAATCCCTTCCTTTAACGTTTGGCCCTATTTGCATATTTCTTGATTTGACGTCAGCCGCATGATTTGAAACTATTTCAATGGGCTTCCAAAGCACTTTGTATAGGCCTATTTCCTTAAAAAAATACCCACGCAAGTCACCACGCTAATCGGGGTACAAATCATGCGTGCCCGCATAGATGGTGTAAATCTCTTAGGGTACTTTTGTTGAAGTTGTAGGGACGTAGACTCTTTGAATAATCCAAAAATTCGGCTACTTTTGCTTAACCATTATTTGCTTAACCATGAACCATTTGATTAGCCATTATTAGAGCGAAAGAACACTTGAGCAATTTTCAGAGCACAGAGAGATCCCCTAACTTATTGTTTACCGGAACACAAATAGGCAAGTAATCATCAGCTTTATTGAGCAAAAGTCATCGTTAAGGATTTAAAGGCTTCTAAAAACATATATTTCACTACACTGAGACCTCGCAAGAAGTGTTGGCTTTTGGGTCGTCTCAAGAAGCGCAATAGTTTTGCGCAGACTTTATTTTCACAATTGTCGCTCTTTATGACGAATGACAGGGCATGATCGAACTTCATCATGATGAAACAACGCAGAAAAGACACGAAGAAAAAGCAGGGCGACACAGAACTCGATTCGTCGGGTTCGTTTCTTCGTCCGTGTGTTATTTGCGCGGTTACGGCCGAGTCATCTTTATATTCTTCGTGAACTTGTACTTTTACCCACAATTCGTGGTATAGGCACCTGTTGAGTAGCTCGGATTTTACTTTCCGTGGACAGAACCGTGAATCCCCTGGTGAAATGTTCTTTGCAGTTTCTCCTAACACCACTTCGTCTTCAACTTGTCCGTCAATGTGCAAAAGATGAGAATAATCTAGTCAGCTTTTTCGCCTACTACAAAGGCTACAATCCAGCTACACATGTACATCAGGTTAAAAGAGGCATAAATGCCCAAATGTTTCCGAGCAAGTGTAATCCACAGCAAATTTTCTAAACCTGCAGAACTACGGAATCCTAGAAGCTAACCTGAACTGAAGAGGTTTGCTATATATTTTCCCGGTATGTTCGCAGGAGTAAGAAGTGTACACCGTGCTCAATTTCATTCATAAGAAACAGCTGCGGATTTAACAGCCTAGGTTTTCACCCTGTCACGTTAATACAGGCGGCAGTTCCCTGTACTTTCACACATAGAAAGATAGAAGTTCAGGCAATAGTTCGCTATTTTTTTAATAAACACGAAACATATTTTGCTGTACGAATGCTCCTACCGTAGTTATTTGAATTTTGCAAGTGCCGAGATTTTTTTTGGTAAGATGTCTGGTGTGGTTTCTCTGTTGAATCATATATTTGTGTGAAGTTGTCTCGGCTGACTAGGTGATTCTTTAGTGCCTTAAGCTCACCTTCCCACTCGGTTGCTCCTTGTTCGCCTTCGGGGGATATGACTGGCTCCCCTGATAGAGCTTCTTCCGGTTCTTCTTTGGTGACCACCGGCGGGTAGCCGTGAACCTCGGCAGGCGGCTCAGCCATGATTTTCAACGATGCCGCAGGGGTCGATTTCCCGCTCGCGGAACTCTTCGAAGGACGTTCCGCTTGTCTCTTCGGAGAGCCCCGCGCTTTGGACTTCTCGGTAGCAGTAACTTCGAGGCGAAAAAAATATTAAAAAATAGCTGTGGTTTAGCTCTGGTTAAACCTGGAGTGACGCAATAGCTACAGCTGGCCAAGAGGAACTCGATCAGTCGAATTGCAAAGCCAGGCTTTCGCCGCTCGGTTTCGCTGGGCGTTCCTTCTTCCATCTTCGTCCCTGGACTTGGGTTCGTTCTTTCCTCCTCTCTACTCCCCCCCCCCCCCCCACTCGGTTGCGCCGCCATGCTGAAGGCTCGAAATGCAAGCGTAATGTAGCTATCGCTACAATACTGCCAAGCCGCGTTGGACTGAAAATGAATATTTGTCTCAATGCAAGATATAGGGCACGCCTAAATGTACATATTCATATAAGCGGAAAGAAAACGTTTCAGTTCGTCAACTTGAAGTATTAATGCGAAAGTGGAGGCGGTAGTGATGGTGCACGGTTTGGGACATGCGTGAGAAGGCAGTTACAAGTCTCCCTTAATTGGATTCAAGTCAGAATGTTTTACTGTGACCGGCCTATATACGACGTCATTAAGCAAGGACAGGATATTTCGGTAGTTAAAAGGAGAGGGTAGAAAAACATAAAGATTATAAGAAAATATACAGACATAAAAAATAATTTGGCTAAAGAAATGGACATAAATAAGGAGAAAACGGCCAGGAAAAACTGTCAGAGCCCCGGAACCCAAGCCACAGCACTGAGATTGGCTAGCCTGAAATATACGCATGGACGAAAACGGCGCACGAAGGTACGCTCATATTTAATGCCCGGAGTTGGCAAAATCATCTCTAAGGTCTCAAACCCAAGAATTCTTCTTAGCAGCTGGACGCCGTGAACGCTTAGATTTATTAACTTATACGGTAGTCTACTTTTAGATACCAAAACAGAGGCTTTATCGGACAGCACTTTAAATATATTTTGTATGTTCTCAGCTATTTTGGATTGAAAACAAAAATGACTCAAAAAGACGTGCACTTCTTTTTTCCTCTCAAGCCGGTAAGCAGGTTGGCCGGAAGACACTAATTCTGATGAGGCGCTCAAAGTGCGGCTTTTTCTATGCCTCAACTGAACATTGATAACACCCGTAGTAACCGAGAGGCTAAAGACAAGCACTAAAGGAGCGTACGTAGTACCGAGCAGCGTGTACTTACCGGTCGGCTTTTCAAGTTCGGTTTCTCCTACGGCTGAAACAACAACCGAAAAGCTGTCCCGAATATAACAAGAAAGTGTTCTCTCGTGAGCGTCAATATGGTGAGGAACGACTTCAAACTCCTGAATGACATTTCAAGGCAGTCTGATGCAAACTTCGCACTGTTCTTTCTTGTTTGTTTATCCTAGCTTGCGGAAGAACATTCTCAGCATTAAATTAGGATACCTGCACAAGCAAGCCAGGAGAGGAATTTCGGTACATGTACCGATAATAAGTAAAAGTAGCCAAGGATTTCGGCAAAACTGTACAAAGTAGGCAAAACAAGCAGGACAGCAGTAACACAGGCAGTCTGTGAGCGACTGTAAAGTCCAGTGGAGTAGCAAAAGTAAGCAAAAGGAAAGCTACTCTAACAGTGCAAAGGCTAAAACGGCTACTCAGGCCCAAATAAGCACAGATCCGTAGTGGCGAAGTGGATAGTTAGTGCATGTGAGACTTTGCGCCATCTACACGCAGTCCCTCACGGCGTTGAATTTATTGGAAACATGAAACACTGCTAGCAATATCTTGATTCATAACAAAAGGCAGATGAAGAACTTTAAAAAGTATACAGTGATCAGCTATCTGTTTATTGTGTACAAGATATGCAGGGTGTTTCACGAAAATCTTTACACAATTCTTAAAAATAGTATTTTTGAAATTAAAGGTACACATTTTTCGGCACACAAATACCAGCGGTGTAGCAGATCAGAATACAGCAAATACATGCTAACAAGAAGGATTATTAACTAATATAGTTAATATATATAACTATTACTGTTAGGCTCCTTAATTATTGAGAAGCGTGTAGAGCCTGCCGTAAGTAATAGCCATGTACACTCGCCGCTGTCGCCCAATCAGTTCTGGCTATTTAGACGAGTTAAGTGCAGTGGAGAGATTGCTTTGCCTGCAAGCTTCTATACAGCGCGTGTATGTTTGCGCGATGTCGCCAAGATTTGTTGGGACACAGCGCCGAGGATAACCATTCTTTGAAATTCTAATAACTGATATGGGTATTACCTACGGTAGGCTGCACGCCTCTGATTATTAAGAATCCTAATTAATAACAGTTAGAAGGTTAATTATTTACTTTTAGTTAACAAGCCTTGTATTTAGCGCGTCCTAGTATTATTCTCATGAGCTACACCTCTGATAATGCTATGCCGAAAGAAGAGCTCTTCTAATTGAAAAAGCCTATATTTAAAAATTGTGCAAAATCTTAGGTGACACTCTGTATACTAAGTTACTCCCTAACTTTATTAAGTCACCCTTTCGTTTATTAAACAATACACTAGGCTGGCCTTCTGAAGGAATAGTAGACCAAAGACCAAACATGCATTAGGGATCTGACTATATAGATACGCGGGTTAAATAACGAAGACCTATATATAGCCTTCACAGGTTATGAGATAGCAGTTGACTTAGCTGAATCCTCAGCAGGGATAAAGTCAAACAGGCAATATCATTGACATCTGGAAATTTACTTTAAAATCTAGCGGATGTAGCCAAAACCTCAGCAGTCATAAAGACAGTTAGGAAGTACCATTCGCATGTGAAAATTTACGTTGAAATCTAGCGGCTGCACAGATGCTGCTCTGCTCTAAAGAAATTACCAAACTATCAATTAGGCAGGGCTTCAGGCAAGTACACAAGAACCGAGGAGGCTCGAACTTCACAAAGGACACAGAAAGGGAAGACGAGACGCTTGCGCTAGCTTACAACTGAATGTTTATCGTTTTGACACATCGGTGAATCTACAGCAAGCATCGAAAACAAGAACAACAATATCTGATAGCCAGACATCGGAACCTGGTAACACGCAGGAGAACCATGACTATCGAGCAGGGTACAGAACTCCTTATCCAGAAGGTTTATGCAACGATTGCTGACACAGCGCTCTTCGGTGCTCGCGATTTTTTCGGCCTCAATATGTTCAGGCGTGTCATGTCGCCATACCTGCGCAGCAAGCTCATGTCCCTCAACATGTGAGTTTACAATATCGGTAGTGAACATTCAGATGTCCAGAAACCCGGTAGTGGCACTCTGAAAATCTTTTATTACGGAATCTGCCGGTGTGGCTGGGCCCGCATGGCCACAAGACAAGCGAATTGAATACGCGACGCCTTCAGTACAAGTAACGAATCACTCGCGATAGTCTATAATGCATTCGACGTCCTTTTTCCCATTTGATTTACGTGCTTGCACAGACCCAGCAGATCAGCGAAACGAAGCAGGAGCGGTCGACGTGGCTCCCGGACCGCCTCCACGTTCACGAGGCCACAATACGCCCGCCACGTAACTCGACCCATTTCGGTTTCTACCCGTTCAGCTATCTTGTCCAGGACCGCGCTACGTTGCGTGTCTAGCGCTATTGTCCAATGAGGAATGTTGAGTAATGGCTGACTCTACTTTTCAAGGCCCGTGGGCCAAGTCGCCGGCGTTCGTGCGGGGGTTGGGGGGGCGGACGCGCAGAAGTTGAAGGGCGTCGTACCTGACTGTCACAAACTCAGCAGGCCCGGAATCAACAAGTCTGTCGAGCCGAATAAACCGGAGCAGCCGGATTTCGTTCCGTTGATGGCGAGCAAATTTGATTTTCTCTCTTTCCAGAACAACAAACGCGCGAAGTGCATTTGACAGGTTGTCACAGGTTGAGCACTGAATTTCGTAAGTGTTCTTCAACAGGAAACTACACAAAATCTGAACCTTTCTTGCACTAACTCAAGATGCAGAAATGTTGACATCAAAGAAAAGAGTTGAACTGAAGTGAAAAAGCGCGGAGCAAGCTATGCAAGTTGAATGAAGGACATAACGTTAAGAACCACAAGTGGAGTGCTGCGGTTCAGAGCAAAAAGGCGAGATCCTGATATCCTATGCAAAACAAAAAAAAGTAATGTTGACTGGGAACGTCTGTAATGCGAAGTAAATATATTCGATGGCCATTAGTGGTAGCCGACTGGATTATAAGAGAGAGTAAGCACAGCGAACGACGGCGATTTTCATGTGGGCGAAAGTATTTACGAAGTTAGACGGGAAGAGGGCGCCTCGGCTGGAACAGGACCTTGTTAATTTGCTAGGTATAGGAAAGGACTTTGCACAGCAGAGGCCGTGGTAAGGATGCATATGATTATTATAATGACGACGCTTTACACCTTGGCTAAACCATATTCTAGTGTACTCAGCATGGAATCTACACTGTAGACAGGGATTCAAAGTTGATTTGAGTGTTTCCCTTTCGATTGTTTTATGCTCTTTAACTCCGGCTTCTGCACTTTGGAGTAAACATAGCACTGATATCTCGTTGCTGTGTCAATGTTCTTGACAAGGAGATTTTCTTAGCTTGCTTCTTGTGCACACTATATAGCAATCGCATTGGAAGTTAGTGATGTTATCCTCATGAATTTTGTCAAAATGTTGCATCCTTGCGGCGTGGCCAAAAGGCCGTAAAATATCTGCAAACCGGGATAAAAAGAGCCCCGATTTCCAGAGGATTTCCAGAGATGTGCTGCTTTGCTCAAGGCAGCAGTATTTGCCTAACAAGTTTACATGTTCGTAGGATGTTTGCAAGCATGATTCTAATACTGTATGCGTTTTTTGTATGAAACCTTTAAAGTGACCTTCAGGATGCCATTTACAATGTTCTTCAAAACAGCAGTGCCATTGATTTCTACTGAGGACCGTTGTCTGTGCGTATGTTCAGGGTGGCTTTACCAGTTGTTTAATTTTATTTTCTTCGAAAAAGTTCAGTTTATAAGGGATAGCAGTCGTACGACTTTAAGCGTTACCACTGCTCAATATCAAAGTATACAGGGTATTATTCGAGCACTTCTTTCGAAGTAAATGTTTAGAATAATATATATTTAACCCATCGCTTGAATGTTCATGGGCTATGCGTGCATTTCCCGAAGGAAAATGTGTCAGTTGTGTGAAATGCAGCTCTGCTAAAAAGTTCAAATACTTTCTTTATATTCAACATCATCATCATCATCATCAGCTTGACTACGCCCACTGCAGAGCGAGGGATTTTCCTATGTCTCTCAATTAACCCTGTACTTTGCTAGCAGCGCAAGCCCTACGCCCGCAAACGAAACGTCTTAATCTCATCCGCCCACCTTATTTTCTGCCGTACCCTGCTACGTTTGCTTTTTCTAGGAATCCACTCCGTTACCCTTAAGGACCAGAAGTTGTCTTCGATTCGCAATACATGTCCTGCGAAGCCCATTCCTACGTCTTGATTTCGACTAGGTTATCATTAACACGTGTTTGTTCCCTCACCCACTTTGCCCGCTTCCGTTCTTTTCACGTTAAATCTATCACTTTTCCTTCCATGGCTCGCTGCGTTGTCCTTAACTTAAGCTAAACCCTTTTCGTTAGCCTCCACGTTTCTGCCCCGTAGGCGAGTACCGGTAAGATACACCTGTTGTACACTTTTCTCTTGAGGGATATTGGTAACCTGCTATTCAGGATCTGAGAGAACCTGCCATATGCGCTCTACACCCTTCTTATTCTTCTCGTTATTTCCCTCACATGATCCGGATCAGCGGTGACTACCTGCCTGAAGTAGACGTACTTCTTTGCCACTTCCAGCGCCTCGCTGCCAATCGTGAACTGCTGTTTCCTTTCTATACTGTTGAATATTTGGTCTTCTGCATAATTTTTAGACCCAACGTTCTGCTCTCCCTTTCTAACTCATTAATCATAATTTGCAGCTCACATTCTAAGTGACTCAGCAATGCAATATAATCAGCGAATCGCAGAATATCTCAATATTCTTCATTAATTCTTATCCACAACTGTTCCCAATTCTGGACTGGGAATACCTCCGGTAAATGGGCGATGAATAGCAGTGGCGAGATTGTGTCTCGCTGACTGGCAACCTATCTTATTGGAATTTTATTGCTGATTTTATGGAGAACTATGGTAGCTGTGCAGCTGCTATAGATATCTTCGAACATTTTCAGATAAACTTGTGCACCCTGATTCCGATATGCCTGCATGACTGCTGAGGTTTCCAGTGACTCAAATGTTTTCTCGTAAACAATGGAGACTATATATAGGGGTCCATTACATTCTGCACATTTTGATAGTGTAAATACGACATATTGCAGAATATCCTTCACGAAAGCCTGCCTGATCATTGGTTTGATTGAAGTCTAAGGTTTCCCTGACACTAGTAACTCTTACCTTCCTAATACCTTGTAGGCAACTTTCTGAAACTGATATTGCATGCATCTCCTTCGCTTTCGTCACTGACGCTCCTCTGGGAACCTAGATTAAAAGACGCCATCTAGTCTTCGACACAATTACCTTAAAAAAAACAGCCGAGGCACAGCCAAGTGGGCTAGATGATAGAGCGTCTTTTTGGCGGCCTAAAATTATTATATTGGTACAATATGCGCTGATTCTGTCAATTTTTTTTCTGTAAACAAGGGGCGTTCTTACCTTCATTGGTATCCCCAAGTGTGGGATTCATTCAAGAACCGCCTATCGAGCAACAAACGCAGCCTCCTTTCCCATCTTGGCTTTTGTGTTACGGCTCATTGAACTTGATACAATTTAAGCGCAGTTGAAAACCAGCCAATGAGAAAATAGCGCACATTACTGCAATTTTTTCCCCTAGCGAAAATAAATGGTGCAATGATCGTGTGCCTGATAAAAAGTGCGGACCCTTTTTCAAATATGCGATAAATACCTTTCATGAGTTGCTGCAATATTGTACACCACCCTAAAACCACTCAGGTAATGAGTTCATTGGAAGTACTTAAATACTATTTTACTTTACCATTTTCAGGTAATGTAAGTCGTGACGGTATACTGAACGGCCATGCGAGCGGAACACTACAATTTTCCATTCCTTTTATTTGTACGCGCGTTTAAATTAGCCATAGGACTCACCGGTTTGATCTTCATGTTGAGCCCGCTGTGCTTGCAGCTGTTTCTGCTGTTCCTCTAACTCCAGGGCTTCTACTTCCATGCGCATCTGTTCCTCCAGCCTCCCTGTTGAAAGCAGAATTTTCCGTGAATAGAGTCATACAACACTGCCGTGGGAAATGTAATGGCTCATAAAGGTATCACGAGCTCGCACCCCTGTGATCTAAGGCTGTGATGTACCCTACTTCTTCAGGTATTAGTAAGCGTTAGCTCGATTGTAACTGAAAGCCTAAGGAGGAGAAAACATTTATTACTTATCTGTACTGAATTAGGAATGGAGCAATTTAGCCATTAACACTGCGAACGTTCCTAAAATTTATGCGTGAAGTAACAATCGTTATTACAATAGAAATTTGTGTGAGAATCTGCGCCGTTTCACAACAAAATTTGCAAAATTATGTCTAAATCGTGGAGTGAAATGCCGTGTACGTGGTAGTGAACTTAAAGCAAGAAAATTTTATGCGTAATGTTGCATCGAATTTCCTGGAAAGAGGATAATAACAGGCACTTATTTCATTCTTGATTTGAAGAGGGCGCTAATGTTTGAACTTCAATTGACGTCAGTTGTGAAGTGGAAGGAAATCTCATTATAATCAGTTGCCTACGTGGCGGATTCCACCTCCAACGAGGTAAGGCACTGATTTTGCTTTGTAATTGTTGACCTAAAGTAGAGTACATGTAACTTCAAGTTTCTAACTAAACCAATAAACCAAAGGTTGTGCGGATAATATTTAGCCTCCACATAAACATCGTTGCTGCGAGGTAGAGGGATGCACGTTATAGCTTTGGCTATAAAAGACGCACTAGAACAGACTTTTTATGGGTTTCAGTTCAACGCAAGAGGCACAACGATCAAAGTTTCAAACATGATAGTTCGGTTGTTTCTTTCTAGTGAAGTAGGACTACTACGTACATACATACTTCCCTGAAGCTGGCAGCCCACCTGTCCACGGGGTTGCGTGCAACCTACAGGGGCGTAAATCTCGGGGGCCTTCACTCAGGCAAAGGCCTTCAAGGTAAATTGTTTTAGGGTAAATGACCTTACGTCAATGGTTTTTGCTGTAAGGGCCTTCAGCAAAAACTAATTTACTGTATAGACTTAAGGTAAAGGCTTTCGTGGTAAATGCCTTCTGGGGAAATATTTTTAGGCAGAAGCAATTTAGGCCAAAGGCATGTATGATAAACGCCTCTATGAGAAATGCCTTTAGCACGTAAGGACATTACGTCTACACCGTAACTGGGGCTGCTGCACGATATATGCGTTTAGCTACGCTAAACCGGTTGAATTTTTTTTCTGAATGCTCCGCTATGGCAGATATCTCAAGCAGGGCTGCAGAAAAACTTTGCTTACTTCTCTTTTTCTGCAACCTGCGGCGTTCTTGCTCGAGTTGCTTCGCCACTCCTGAAAAATAAAAGCAGAAATCACCACAGATTGCTCAGAAATGAATGCTTACACGATATAGGTTTCGACAAACACAAAATATTTTGTATTTCTTCTATTTAAAACATACAAAATAATAATTGTAACAGAAATGTGAAGCTAAACAAAAAATGGCAGATAGTCGGAAAACACAAGCATGAATTAGCTAGTTCAGGCACCAAATTTTGCGAGCCAAAACAGCGTTGCTGTCCGCACTGCTTTGCCGATTTTAACTGCCATTTCCGCCAAAAGCATTATTTTAGAGATTAAACAATGCACGGAGCCGGAAGCTTCCCCGAGGATACTTTGTACGAGAAAAATAAGGTGTGTATAAGCCGTGAAATTCGATTTAGAATAAAAATTTAGGATAACATAAAAAATGTGCTAATTCACCGCAGAATTATTTTTATTAAAAAATAGGCACGTTAGACGGAGACCGCCTCAAAAAAGTTAAAAAAAATTGGGAAACTCAAGCTCCGCCTTGAGGATATGACGCGTTAGCGTAATTGTTTAATTCCCATATTTGCAGGTCATTCTATACATTCATAGATCCCTGGGCGTCCTCATACCGCCGAAGCGCACAGGGCTCAAGTTGCAGTCGTAGTTCGTCGGCACATCGTTCTCGACAAACCCGATGCCACGAACGCCAGCATAGCTTCCGCGCCGAATGAACCGGCAGCAAGCTGCAAGCTTTGTGGTGAACGCGCCTTGGACGCGCGCTCCGTTGTTCGCCGCTCACCGCGTGATTCCTGCGACCCCGCACGGCGCCACTGCGCCCGAACGAAACTAGCGGGATGCGCCAATGAGGGGCTACCGTCGCGCGCTATCTGTTGGGGCAGTGGCGTACATTCGGAGGAGGAGGAGGAGCAGGATATGAAGAGGAGGAGGAGGAAGAGGGAGTGGTTTTAGTGGGCGCCGCCCGATGGCGCCTCGTGCGCGCCAAGCGAAGAGGAAATGTAGCGGGAACGTATTTTGCTACTTCTTTAACTGCGACTTCTGTAATTTATATGCCCATAATTACTTATATAATCTACAGTACATGCCTACAAAGCACCCTTATAAAACGACACCGTGTTCACTAGGCGCGCCTTTCTTCATTTCAAACCATCCAGCTAGCGTGGTGGAGTGGTTACCGTGCCCGTCGCTCACTCCGGAGGCTCTCGTTCGATTTCCCAAGTCAAGAAATTTCTTACTCGGTTTGATTTAATAATGCTTCTTGAATTTCTCGCTCACGGCCGACGCTGGACGACGACAGCGGCTTTTCCGCGACACGGGGCCTCTTAAGCTGTCGTGTCAAAACGCCAAATAGGCGCAACCACGCCGATGTTGGATGGCCAGTTGATGTTTGAGATCGATCAGAAACTTTCAGCTTGTAACAAAGATTTCTTTAGCTCAAAACCTCTGCATCAACCCCAAAGTTATATATGTAGTTTTACGTGATACTTTCCACATTGGTTAAATTGTGCCCGCTGTGTTGGCTCGTGCCATTTGAGTCACTCTGAGTGAAGATGGAAAAGCTGTTAAAAGCTAGGTATATTAACTATTTGAGCTAGCTTTACTGGTTCTTAGTGCTCCCTCCATTAGTGAACCGCTTTTTTACCAATAAATATGATCTACAAGCGTCTCATTCGTGTCTGTATTGGCAAAAAGAGGTGTTCAGATATGGAATGCGGGAAAAAAATGTTTTCGCTTTTCACTAGGGCTGCTGAAATGTTTAGGGGAATCGCCCAAGGTGGAGTAGACTTGCAATAATATAATAATTACTCATTGGGAGTAGTTAGTATAAGCTTGCTGTCCCGTATAGCTCACTTGGTTGAGTGACTGCTACGGTGAAGCGGTGGTCTCGGGTTGGAACGTCGGAGCAGGACGAATTTTTCTTTAACTGCGAAGCTTCTGATAAAGCTGTACAGCTTTCCTTTGTAGCCTAATGGCTGCGCTTGGATGGATGTCAACGAGTAACTACTTCCTTACTATAAATCTACTTCACCTCGGGCGATTCCCCTAAAACAAATGACCAACACTGTTCCAAATTCGAATTATTGATCAATTCGCCATCACCCTACCATAAGCTTGCCGTCCCGGTTAGCGCAGCTGGCAGAGCGTCTGCTCCGTTGAAGACGTGGTCACAGGTTTCAACCCCGGACCAGGAAATTTTTCTTTGACAGGGAGGTTTCTGATCAAGCTGCATAGCTTTCCTTTGTATCCGTATGACTACGCTTGGGTGGATCCCAATGGTTAATCACTACCTTATTAGACCTTAGTTTTGCAAGTGCCACTAAGGGGAAACACATTCACAGTAAGCCGGCTATCTGCCTACCAATAATGTAACATTGCAGAATTGAATAAAGATTGGACGTAATGCACTCCGGTGGCATCAGCAATGAAAAGGCAATATGACTTTCTAGATGCTGGCTGTTTCTTCTGGGGATTTATAAAACGGTTACGATGAAACCGTGTAAGCGATAAAAAAATTCAGATAATTTATTGCTTTTTTTTTCGTCATACACACGCAAAAAAATTAAGACGGAAGTATAAGAATTCTTCCTTCGCACCGATACGCGAGACACAAGAGTCAAGATGTGTGTAAAGCTTAAATTTAAACAATCTTCTAATACACGGACAGGTTTAGGAGGAAATAAACACTTTAAGCAGCAGTAGCCGCGAAATGAGCCGCGAGTAAAGCATTTGAGGTTCTAAATGTCACATACTGATGCGTAAACTCATGAGGCGCTGCTATCCTTAACCTTGACCCCGATTAGTCCTAACAGTGTACGCGCCAGCATACTTGAGAGACACCCACCTTCTTCTCCTATGTCGGTGCGGAGCAAGCCAAAGATATCCTGGTTCTCCATGATGGCTGTGTGCGCGACTTGAACGGTCTCCGCTTGCTACGCCGGGTACTTTTCGTGCAGAAATGCGGGCGCTGTGAAAGACACCACAAGTAAAGGGCTGACTTTATCTTCTTCAGTGCGGCGTACCGCGTGCCACGAGCTTAGGACAGCCCGATATGTTAGCGCAATTTTACTATTTCGAGAATCTCCTGTACACTGCATTGCCTCTGATCCCGACAGCAGTGCATATTCTATGCTCACAGTCGAAAGGTTTCACGCAAAAAAAAATTCTGTTGCCTTTGTTGGCAATCACAGCGCCGAGATGAGCAACCGAGGACATTACAGCGCATTAGAAAGAATACTAAAAGGACGAAGACGCAACCAGTGGATGCAGTGAGAAGAAGAAGAAGAAGAAGAGAGAGATGCGTACAGCGAGAGGAAGAAGAAGAAGGAGGTGTTGGACGGTGCTGACGTGTTCTTGCTGGTGCTTGGCTTCGAGCTCAACTGTGGTGTCCTGGTGGTGCCTACGTGGTCACTCTGGTGAGGCCGTTCTGTGTGGGGGATTTGGCCAGGTCTCAGGTTAGGTCTGTAGGCCAGGTTAATGTGCATTTGAGGGTGCGTTTGGCTCAGGTATGTCGCTGACCTCCCCGTGTGGAGGGTCGGCAACCTGGTTTGCCAGCTTGCCCACCCAAAGCTTGCCGCTAGAAAATTTTCGTAAAAATGGAATTGACATCATCCCTGTGGCTCTCGTGCCGATCGGTGAGGGAACGATCAAGATGAAAAGCCCCAAGGTCCTTCAGCAGGAGCTAAGATCTCTCACTACCCACTACCTCCAGATCTCTGAGGTGCGACCGTTCGGCCGGAGAGGCATTGTTTGCAGGTCCGCTGACATTGATTGTGTCACAGACCTGCTCCAGTGCAAAATATTTCAGTCCTTAGCGGTTAAAGCCTTCATCCCGGAACAGCTCGCATGTTCCAAAGGTATTGTTCGTGGCGTGGACCCAGCATCTTCCCCGCAGGATATACTGAAGGAGTTTCAGGATGCAGGTGTGGGGGTTCTTTCTGTCTACCGGTGCAGTAGAGAATTCAATGGTGTGCGTGTTGCGACAGAGTCAGTTATCACTACGTTTGCTGGTTCCTCCTGTCCTTCTGAACTCAAGGTTTGGCCGATAGTGTATCGTGTGGACCCTCTGCAGCCCCGTCCTCTTCAGTGCAACAACTGTTGGCGTTTCGGTCACAGTGGTAAAGCGTGTAAGTCGGCGACCCGCTGCCGGGTTTGTGGAGAAGGGCATTCAGATGACAGCTGCGCCTCTGATCAGCCCCAGTGTTGCCTATGCAAGGGCAACCACTCAGCTGATGATGTCAACTGCTCGAAACGAGCCGACGAACAAAGCCTGCTCGATATCATTCAAGCGAAACGATGTTCGAGAGCAGATGCTTATGCACTTCTGGATCGGAGGGATAATACATATGCCAGCCGTGCGCGAAGCTCTGTTGCTGATATACCGTCAAGTTTGACTACTTCAATAGTGTCCTCAGTAGAACAGGCTCTTTCTGTGGTGGTCGAGCGAATGCTGGGCAGTTTCACCGAGGCTCTATCTCAACTTGTTGCTGGCCAATCTCTGCCTACTGAATCACATGTTTCGGCGGCTACGCCGGCATCACTCCCGAGTGCTGCTAGTAAGAGTCATTCCATGTCGCCTCCTACCGTGCCCCAAGTACCGCCTGCCAACAGCGCTCCTGACAGTGTCGCTCACGTAGATCCTTGTAGCATGGACGTTGAAATGCTCACCACTTCCCAGAAGCGTCGAGCTTCTTCCTCACCCTCGAAGTCAGCTGTTCCGCAAGTCAAAGCAAAGAAAGGACCCCCCAAATTAATTCCCCAGACTGATGTGCTGAAGGAGGCTGTTGATGCCTCTTTAACCAGTCGATAATCATGGCGGGTCTAAAAGTTATGCAGTGGAATTGTCGCTCCGTACTTTCTTCTTTACCGGATCTTGAATTACTTCTTCATAAACATAATCCAGATATTGTGATTTTACAAGAAACGTGGCTCTCTCCACTTAAATCATTCACATTTAAAAAGTTTCGTGTTTTCAGGGTAGATCGCGTTAATGGCAGGGGTGGTGGGTTAATAACTATGATCTCTACGAAAATATGTCACCGGGCATCAATCTCGCAGACAGTTATGCGCCCTGACTGTGAGTTGTTGGCGGTTGAAATCTCCCTTCCACAGTGCGCCAAAGTCACTATTGCTAACGTCTACTTCCCAATCGGTGTTCACAGGACAGACTGTTTGGACACCTTACTGAGCGGCGCAAACAGCACAGTCATCGCAGGAGATTTTAATTCGCACCACAGTGCCTGGGATAGTCGCTCTGACTCCTGCGGCCAGCTTCTGTGGTCCTGGATGTCAATGAATGCAGTGCGCTGCTGTAATTCCGGAGCAGTAACCTTTATGCGTGGAGGATCCCGTCATCATAGATTTAACATTAGCATCTCGTGGGGTTGGCGTATCTGCATGGTCAACTGAAGACTCAGGTACATCTAGTGACCACTTTCCAATAACCTTTTCTATTATATCCTCGCCTATCAGAAAAGGTGGTGCAACCATGAAATTTGTAAACCACATTATGTACAAAAAATTGATATCTGCCTCACTCCCCTCCATAGTCAGCTCAGGTCGAGCACAAAGAGCTCAGCGGACAATTACCTCTCTGCAAGATGCTGCTGAGAGCTCTGTATTCTCGGTGTGCACTACTGCTCCTGCCAGACAGCCGTCTCCTTGGTGGACGGAGGAGTGTGAGAAAGCTTATCGTCGTAGAAAAGCAGCCTGGAAAAGCCTTTCCTATAATCTGAGCCCAGCTAATTGGATAAATTATAAGTTCTTCTCTGCATGTTTCAAAAGAACTGTTAAAAAGGCAAAGGAGGATTATAATCAAAATTTAAACACGTATCTCTCAAAACCCCAGAATAAGAAGGCTCTCTATAGATTCATGGCGCAGAATAACAGCTCTCCGGCCTCCAATCGCATAAGGTCAATGGTAATGTCTCCGCAGGAGGCTAAGCAAAACCTTGAACGCATCGCGCAGGGGCTGGCCTTACGTTTCCAGGTACAGAAAGCAGAACCTTTGCACACTCTCACCCCCAGCTCGGACTATCCTGAGGTCGATGTGTCGGAGCTCCTGCAAATTGTTTCCTCGATGCACTCTGCTGCTCCGGGATCTGACGGGATTACTGTGGGCATGTTAAAGATTTTAGCGCACGACTTTCCAACTCACCTTCTAGATATTGTAAATGCGTCATTGGAAACCTCTTGGATTCCTCACAGTTGGAAAATTGCGAAAATAATTTTACTTTTAAAAAATGCAGACAATGGATTTCAATTAGACAATATTCGGCCGATTGCTTTAACCTCAAATTTAGTAAAGCTAATAGAAAGAGTAGTACACAGTCGCCTCACAAAGCATGTTCATCATATTAACGGCCTCAGCCCCGCACAGATTGGCTTTCGTCGCGGTTGTTCCATATGGTCCGCGCATGTGGATCTCGAGAGCCGAATACGACTCTCAATGCGCCCAGAGAGAAGTTTCGGCCTTGGTGACGCTTGACGTTGCGAAGGCCTATGACAGCGTGGAGCACAAAGTCCTCATTAACAAGCTTGCTCAACTACAACCACCGCATTACCTCTACGCCTGGATTTGTGAATTTCTAAATGATAGATTTTTCTTCTGTACAGACGGATCTTTTTGTTCTAATACCTATGGTCAATCAAGAGGTGTGCCGCAAGGCTCTGTTCTTTCTCCGCTGCTTTTCAACATATTAGTTCGGGACATCCCCATTCATCCTAACGTTACAGTTTATGTATACGCAGATGATATAGCTTTTTTCGCATCAGCAAAGGATATTCATGTGCTCTACGGGTATTTGCAGGCATATCTGAATGCTCTTGAAGTCTGGTTGGACCAAATCAATTTATCACTTAATGTCAGCAAATTGGCGTGCTGGTATTTCCACCCGACGCTCCTATGTACATGTCGCTAGCCTACCGCTCCACTCCAATTCCGCAGGTGGAGTCGGTTAAATACCTAGGTGTTACTTATGACCAAAATTTGGACTGGCGACACCATATTAAGAATAATGTTATTAAAGGGGAACGTGCACTGGGCCGTTTGACCCGAGTTGGCAATAAAAAGTTTGGCATGCGTCGTGACACGCTACTGTTGCTCTATAAGGCTTATATGAGACCGATTCTGGAATTTGGTTGCCCCTTGTTCTCTGGTAGCGCGAACTACAAGCTGCAGCCATTAGCTTTACTGGAAAGGCGTGCCCTACGGCTATGCCTCGGGCTCCCAAAATCAGCTTCCAACGCTGTCCTTTATCTGGAAGCCCGTATCCCCAACCTCTATTCCCGCTTCCAACTTCTAACAGTGCGTACTTTCCTCAAGTCTTTTGACCTGGCCCCAGGCGTTAGTATTCCAATTTTTGTATCCCAACCACACCTTTTTTTGATTAATCACTGGCCACGTTATCAGCTTCCGCAAGTTAGGTTCACGCAGGATCTGTTAGCTCCGCTTCAGGTTGATCTGATCTCCTTGCAACGAGTTGCTGACACGCAGGCTGATCCCGTCTTCTATTACGACTTTATTTTCCCGTCCCATGCGAAGCATATGCCCGCACATACCCTAAATGGTCTTCTTTCTGAACACCTACAGAATTTTCCACATCATACTGTTCTCTCCACTGATGCCTCCGGCAGCTGTGAGAAGGCGGCGATTGGCATATATTCACAGGATCTAGCTTGGAGCTACTCCGTTCGTATCTCTGATTATACTCCTATATTCTTCGCAGAGTTTTTGGCCATTGGTTTGGCTCTTCTCAAAATTCCCAGACATGTCGCACGGGTTCTTATTATTACAGACTGCCTTTCAGTTATTGTATCTCTCCAAAATTCGGAAAAATCTTTCTTGACTCGTTCACTTAGGTTTTTTGTTCCGAGCACAGTGCGCGAGATCCGTTTGGTCTGGGTACCTGGGCATTCAGGCGTCTATTTTAACGAGGTGGCTGATTTATTGGCAAGGTCAGCTCTCAGCGCACCTGTAATATATCCCGTCCCTCACCTCATTCTGTTAGCAGCTTCACGTTTCCAGCGGTTCCAACATATTTCAGCCACTTTGAGTGATCCGTTGCTCAATACCGTGGACTTTCAACACCTAAAGTACCCATGGAATATCCGGTGGTGTAAGTCAAGGCTTTGTGAAGTGTCCATGACGCTCCTGCGATGTAGAATCCCTCACTTAAACTTGTACTTATGCATGTGCGGGTTCGCTGCGACAAACCTTTGTGTATCATGTGGGCAAGTTGAATCAATCGATCATTTTCTCCTCTCTTGCCGGCGGTTCGCGGTTCAGAGAAAGCAATATCTGGAGGTTCCTCTTTCGAGACTAGGACTGCCTCTGTCTCTTACAGTTCTTCTATCGTTCGGTGCGAGTGCCAAGGGATTCCCGTTAAGCAGTGTATGCGGCTACCTTCACGATTACATAAGTGCAACTAATCGATTATCTTGTTAGCTATATACAAAATTCTTTCGCATGTCCAAAAAAGGCTAGATTGATTCTATTCCGGATGACTCATACCTCTTGAATTCATTTTATTTTTCCAATTTTTTTTTATCTTGATTCAGTCTTCTGACGTTTCCTTCCCCGCGCAAATGCTTCATTGGCATTCTACTCTATACCTTGGCCAATCCCCCCCACGTGGGTATGTGCCATATTACTTGAGGAGAAGAAGAAGAAGAAGAAGAAGAAGAAGAGCCTGACGAAGCAGCACAGCGACTGAGGAGCCGGGTGTTGGACGGTGGTGACGTGTTCTTGCTGGTGCTTGGCTTCGAGCTCAACTGTGGTGTCCTGGTGCTGCCTACGTGGCTATCTCTGGTGAGGCCGTTCTGCGTGGGGGATTTGGCCAGGTCTCAGGTTAGGTCTGTAGGCCAGGTTAATGTGCATTTGAGGGTGCGTTTGGCTCAGGTATGTCGCTGACCTCCCCGGGTGGAGGGTCGGCAACCTGGTTTGCCAGCTTGCCCACCCAAAGCTTGCCGCTAGAAAATTTTCGTAAAAATGGAATTGACATCATCCCTGTGGCTCTCGTGCCGATCGGTGAGGGAACGATCAAGATGAAAAGCTCCAAGGTCCTTCAGCAGGAGCTAAGATCTCTCACTACCCACTACCTCCAGATCTCTGAGGTGCGACCGTCCGGCCGGAGAGGCATTGTTTGCAGGTCTGCTGACATTGATTGTGTCACAGACATGCTCTAGTCCAAAATTTTTCAGTCATTAGCGGTTAAAGCCTTCATCCCGGAACAGCTTGCATGTTCCAAAGGTATTGTTCGTGGCGTGGACCCAGCATCTTCCCCGCACGATATACTGGAGGAGTTTCAGGATGCAGGTGTGGGGGTTCTTTCTGTCTACCGGTGCAGTAGAGAATTCAATGGTGTGCGTGTTGCGACAGAGTCAGTTATCACTACGTTTGCTGGTTCCTCCTGTCCTTCTGAACTCAAGGTTTGGCCGATAGTGTATCGTGTGGACCCTCTGCAGCCCCGTCCTCTTCAGTGCAACAACTGTTGGCGTTTCGGTCACAGTGGTAAAGCGTGTAAGTCGGCGACCCGCTGCCGTGTTTGTGGAGAAGGGCATTCAGATGACAGCTGCGCCTCTGATCAGCCCCAGTGTTGCCTATGCAAGGGCAACCACTCAGCTGATGATGTCAACTGCTCGAAACGAGCCGACGAACAAAGCCTGCTCGATATCATTCAAGCGAAACGATGTTCGAGAGCAGATGCTTATGCACTTCTGGATCGGAGGGATACTACATATGCCAGCCGTGCGCGAAGCTCTGTTGCTGATATACCGTCAAGTTTGACTACTTCAATAGTGTCCTCAGTAGAACAGGCTCTTTCTGTGGTGGTCGAGCGAATGCTGGGCAGTTTCACCGAGGCTCTATCTCAAATTGTTGCTGGCCAATCTCTGCTTACTGAATCACATGTTTCGGCGGCTACGCCGGCATCACTCCCAAGTGCTGCTAGTAAGAGTCATTCCATGTCGCCTCCTACCGTGCCCCAAATACCGCCTGCCAACAGCGCTCCTGACAGTGTCGCTCACGTAGATACTTGTAGCATGGACGTTGAAATGCTCACCACTTCCCAGAAGCGTCGAGCTTCTTCCTCAGCCTCGAAGTCAGCTGTTCCGCAAGTCAAAGCAAAGAAAGGACCCCCCAAATTAATTCCCCAGACTGATGTGCTGAAGGAGGCTGTTGATGCCTCTTTAACCAGTCGATAATCATGGCGGGTCTAAAAGTTATGCAGTGGAATTGTCGCTCCGTACTTTCTTCTTTACCGGATCTTGAATTACTTCTTCATAAACATAATCCAGATATTGTGATTTTACAAGAAACGTGGCTCTCTTCACTTAAATCATTCACATTTAAAAAATTTCGTGTTTTCAGGGTAGATCGTGTTAATGGCAGGGGTGGTGGGTTAATAACTATGATCTCTACGAAAATATGTCACCGGGCATCAATCTCGCAAACAGTTATGCGCCCTGACTGTGAGTTGTTGGCGGTTGAAATCTACCTTCCACAGTGCGCCAAAGTCACTATTGCTAACGTCTACTTCCCAATCGGTGTTCACGGTACAGATTGTTTGGATACCTTACTGAGCGGCGCCAACAGCACAGTCATCGCAGGACGTTTTAATTCACACCACAGTGTCTGGGATAGTCGCTCTGACTCCTGCGGCCAGCTTCTGTGGTCCTGGATGTCAATGAATGCAGTGCGCTGCTGTAATTCCGGAGCAGTAACCTTTATGCGAGGAGGATCCCGTTCAATCATAGATTTAACATTAGCATCTCGTGGGGTTGGCGTATCTGCATGGTCAACTGAAGACTCAGGTACATCTAGTGACCACTTTCCAATAACCTTTTCTATTATATCCTCGCCTATCAGAAAAGGTGGTGCAACCATGAAATTTGTAAACCACATTATGTACAAAAAATTGATATCTGCCTCACTCCCCTCCATAGTTAGCTCAGGTCGAGCACAAAGAGCTCAGCGGACAATTACCTTTCTGCAAGATGCTGCTGAGAGCTCTGTATTCTCGGTGTGCACTACTGCTCCTGCCAGACAGCCGTCTCCTTGGTGGACGGAGGAGTGTGAGAAAGCTTATCGTCGTAGAAAAGCAGCCTGGAAAAGCCTTTCCTATAGTCAGAGCCAAGCTAATTGGATAAATTATAAGTTCTTCTCTGCATGTTTCAAAAGAACTGTTAAAACGGCAAAGGAGGATTATAATCAAAATTTAAACACGTATCTCTCAAAACCCCAGAATAAGAAGGCTCTCTATATATTCATGGCGCAGAATAACAGCTCTCCGGCCTCCAATCGCATAAGGTCAGTGGTAATGTCTCCGCAGGAGGCTAAGCAAAACCTTGAACGCATCGCGCAGGGGCTGGCCTTACGTTTCCAAGTACAGAAAGCAGAACCTTTGCACACTCTCACCTCCAGCTCGGACTATCCTGAGGTCGACGTGTCGGAGCTCCTGCAAATTGTTTCCTCGATGCACTCTGCTGCTCCGGGATCTGACGGGATTACTGTGGGCATGTTAAAGATTTTAGCGCACGACTTTCCAACTCACCTTCTAGATATTGTAAATGCGTCATTGGAAACCTCTTGGATTCCTCACAGTTGGAAAATTGCGAAAATAATTTTACTTTAAAAAATGCAGACAATGGATTTCATTTAGACAATATTCGGCCGATTGCTTTAACCTCAAATTTAGTAAAGGTAATAGAAAGAGTAGTACACAGTCGCCTCAAAAAGCATGTTCATCATATTAACGGCCTCAGCCTCGCACAGATTGGCTTTCGTCGCGGTTGTTCCATATGGTCCGCGCATGTGGATCTCGAGAGCCGAATACGACTCTCAATGCGCCAAAGAGAAGTTTCGGCCTTCGTGACGCTACACGTTGCGAAGGCCTATGACAGCGTGGAGCACACAGTCCACATTAACAATCTTGCTCAACTACAACCACCGCATTACCTCTACGCCTGGATTTGTGAATTTCTAAAAGATAGATTTTTCTTCTGTACAGACGGATCTTTTTGTTCTAATACCTATGGTCAATCAAGAGGTGTGCCGCAAGGCTCTGTTCTTCCTCCGCTGCTTTTCAACATATTAGTTCGGGACATCCCCATTCATCCTAACGTTACAGTTTATGTATACGCAGATGATATAGCTTTTTTCGCATCAGCAAGGGATATTCATGTGCTCTACGGGTATTTGCAGGCATATCTGAATGCTCTTGAAGTCTGGTTGGACCAAATCAATTTATCACTTAATGTCAGCAAATGTGGCGTGCTGGTATTTCCACCCGACGCTCCTATGTACATCTCGCTAGTCTACAGCTCCAATCCAATTCCGCAGGTGGAGTCGGTTAAATACCTAGGTGTTACTTATGACCAAAATTTGGACTGGCGACACCATATTAAGAATAATGTTATTAAAGGGGAACGTGCACTGGGCCGTTTGACCCGAGTTGGCAATAAAAAGTTTGGCATGCGTCGTGACACGCTACTGTTGCTCTATAAGGCTTATATGAGACCGATTCTGGAATTTGGTTGCCCCTTGTTCTCTTGTAGCGCGAACTACATGTTGCAGCCATTAGCCTTACTGGAAAGGCGTGCCCTACGGCTATGCCTCGGGCTCCCAAAATCAGCTTCCAACGCTGTCCTTTATCTGGAAGCCCGTATCCCCAACCTATATTCCCGCTTCCAACTTCTAACAGTGCGTACTTTCCTCAAGTCTTTTGACCCGGCCCCAGGCGTTAGTATTCCAATTTTTGTATCCCAACCACACCTTTTTTTGACTAATCACTGGCCACGATATCAGCTTCCGCAAGTTAGGTTCACGCAGAATCTGTTAGCTCCGCTTCAGGTTGATCTGATCTCCTTGCAACGAGTTGCTGACACGCAGGCTGATCCCGTCTTCTATGACGACTTTATTTTCCCGTCCCATGCGAAGCATATGCCCGCACATACCCTAAATGGTCTTCTTTCTGAACGCCTACAGAATTTTCCACATCATACTGTTCTCTCCACTGATGCCTCCGGCAGCTGTGAGAAGGCGGCGATTGGCATATATTCGCAGGATCTAGATTGGAGCTACTCCGTTCGTATCGCTGATTATACTCCTATATTCTTCGCAGAGTTTTTGGCCATTGGTTTGGCTCTTCTCAAAATTCCCAGACATGTCGCACGGGTTCTTATTCTTACAGACTGCCTTTCAGTTATTGTCTCTCTCCAAAATTCGGAAAAATCTTTCTTGACTCGTTCACTTAGGTTTTTGTTCCGAGCACAGTGCGCGAGATCCGTTTGGTCTGGGTACCTGGGCATTCAGGCGTCTATTTTAACGAGGTGTCTGATTTATTGGCAAGGTCAGCTCTCAGCGCACCTGTAATATATTCCGTCCCTCACCTCATTCTGTTAGCAGCTTCACGTTTCCAGCGGTTCGAACATATTTCAGCCACTTTGAGTGATCCGTTGCTCAATACCGTGGACTTTCAACACCTAAAGTACCCATGGAAACTCCCTTGGTATAAGTCAAGGCTTTGTGAAGTGTCCATGACGCTCCTGCGATGTAGAATCCCTCACTTAAACTTGTACTTGTGCAGGTGCGGGTTCGCTGCAACAAACCTTTGTGTATCATGTGGGAAAGTTGAATCAATCGATCATTTTCTCCTCTCTTGCCGGCGGTTCGCGGTTCAGAGAAAGCAATATCTGGGGGTTCCTCTTTCGAGACTAGGACTGCCTCTGTCTCTTACAGTTCTTCTATCGTTCGGTGCGAGCGCCAAGGGATTCCTGTTAAGCAGTGTATGCGGCTACCTTCACGATTACATAAGTGCAACTAATCGATTATCTTGTTAGCTATATACAAAATTGTATATAGTACGTGCCATTCAGCCTGAGGACTTCATCATCATCATCATCATTAATATCTGTGGAACACTTGCCTGAAGCCGTTCTAAAACTCTACTGCTCTTGGGAAATCATGATAAAGAACAGCCAACTGCGCCGCGGAGCCATCATCAGTACAAAGTTGACATCGACTGCAGTATAAATACCTTTTTATTTTCCTTCGCAGTCTATGCACGGTCGTTCTTGAAACACTTTTTCCGGCTAGTACAGAATGTAAGAACGTAAATGAAACATCGGTGTTATAGTCGGCGTTAAGGCATGTCAGTGTAATTGAAAGACAGATGCTTTGTACCACTCATTTAGGCATTCCACCTAAAGCTACTATAAAATGGACACATGTTTGATGCTTCTCCGTTTGTGTTGCCTTTATTTTATGAATAAAACGATTTACTCACTTTACTTGGATACGGACCATCAAGAATCGTTATATCGCTTTCGTGAGGGCAGCAGATAGCTCTCTCAACGTTCTGATGTCAGGATAATTAAAAATGGCCAGGCTTAGCTTGGTTAAGCCAATAATGCGTTGCTTATCTCGATGGAGTTCCGTGCTGCTCCGTTGCCTCGATAGGCTATTGACTCGATCGCCATTGAAACTGCCCGTGTAGCAGCGCTCGATCGCCTTTGAGTCGATAGACTATCGGTTCGAGGGCCCTCGAAATGCCCGTGTGACAGGGGTATAAGTCTGTCCCGGCGAAGGAGCGCAGCTCTTTTATACATATGCCGTGACGTCAATCATAGCGCAGCGCCCCTAGCGGGAGGAGCGGGAGTGAGGTGGTGGCTGCGGCCGCGCGCGACGGCGCCAGTTGGGGCCCAGCTTTTCCTCCGTGACGTCACGCGCCGGCGCAGCGCCTCTAGCGGGAGGAGCGGGAGTCAGGTGGTGGCTGCGGCCGCGCGCGACCGCTCGAGTTGGGGCCCTGCTTTTCCTCCGGCTGTCGTGACGTCACGTCACGTGGTTTGGTGGCTGCCCGGCCCCGCCCAAGGGCTGAACTGAGTGATTGCAATATGCAACGCATAAAATATGTTTTAAAAATCTGCCTGCGGTGTACCAAGCGCGCCAGGGAAATGAATGATTTTCTGAGTTTAAACCATAGTCCTTTGTGGAGTGTTTTTTTTTTTCTTGCAGCGAATTATCGGCCTGTTAGGTGAAAACAGGGAATAAGGTTTCTTTTTGGAACGCTAATGTTGAGAAAGGGCGCAGGAATGCTCACAAACCCTTTTCTGTGACCTACGCTGGTTCTTTCCCTCACCCTTTCAAGCAGTGGCTAAGGTGCCTAAAATATTATTGCTACTTGATATGGCATCACCTGTTTTCCAGCGTGGCGAATTAAAAGGCGACCTTGCATGAGAAAATAAATAGAGAATAAGCGATACAGTGAAACCATTCTCCAGTGAAAGGTTTGGCAAACGACTCCCGCTTACCTAATTGAAAAGTTTTCTTTGGTATACCGCCACTCCTACCTCCACTAATAATGGATTAATTCATCTCACTAGTAGAAAGGGCTGCATGTATCGATGAAGCACACGGGATGAAAGAAAAATGCAAATTTCTTTTTCTATGGGCAGCTCTGTTGTCGCCCTGGCTGCGAACTTCCTCATTTTGAGCTTTTTAGTCCACTGTATTAAGAGCAGTCACTTCTTTTGCATCAATTTTTACTATGCGATAATAAACGCGGTGCCTAATATAGAATCTGATCGTAGTCAGGCTCATATTTGGATATGCTAATACTAGAAAAATGTTTATCTTTGAAATGTATAAAAACATGCAATTCGCATACAGGATTTTCATCTGCTGCCTAAAGCTATGAGCTTTAATAATTTTCACAGTTATTTACGAACGCAGCTCATAATACTCATTGCTGATTCGTTCAAAATTCTGGCTGTCAATCCAAAAATACGCAGTCCTGCCATGTGTATCTTGCAAGGAAACGGAGTTTGGTGGTCAAACATATTTTCACTAACACATTAGTATTTTGCTTTGAGACTTCGCAGCGAAACCGCTGGTTTCCTTTGGTTATATTAATCATCAAATATGGACGACAGTATAACTTTTGTGAAAGAATAAGCGAAAACAACATTTTTGTGTAGGTCGACTCGTGCCCGCCGAGCCGCACGCATCTTCAGAAAAATTAAAACCTTTGTCCGAAAAGTTTAGAGGCTGCGTCTATTTAAAAAAATCCGTTTAACATTTTAAACGTTTGTGCAGCACTCCTTCGAAATAGTGTCCCATTAATCTATACACGGCTTCCAACGCTTCATGAGGTCTTGGAAACGGTTAAAAAACGCTTCTTTCAGCAGGGCTGTCAGCTGCTTTGTCGCGGCCTCCTAGCCCAGCTTTCCGCCTTGACTCCTGAATGGCCTCCACGCTCCCCATCCAGCTACATTTTGGGGCTCTCTTCACGCGAGAAAACAAAAACAAATCGCATAGGGAGTGGTCAGGCGAGTCTGGCGGATGCGGAATTTCAGTAACGCTGTGCTTGGCGGGAAATTTCGTCACGCTGAAAGCAGTGTGCGGCCTTGCGTTACCATGAAAAAGGCTGTATTGTCCAGATGCTCATAAGTCAGGGCGACGGCGTCGCAGTGCATCACGCATGGCTTGGAGCACGCGAATATAAAACTTCTGATTAAACGTCTGCCCTTGTGGGACAAACGCGTGCTATATGACACCTCTGGCTTCGAAAAAAAACTATCAACGTCGTCTTTGTTTTTTGTCTTCCGTCGCCGCACCTTTCTCGACGCTGGAGAGCTTGTGGACCGCCATTTGGCGCTCTGCCTCTGTTTCAGGCTCGTATTGAAAACATCATGTTTTTTCTTTAGAAATAATGCTGCCAATAAATGCAGCATCTTTCTCTGCCATGGAGAGAATATAGCGCGCACTGACGCCCGCGTGTCCTTCTGGTCTTGTGTGAGGGAGTGTGGCACAAGTCTGGCATTCAACTTTTGTTTCCCCAAGTTGTCACGCAAAATTTGGTAGCATGTTGTCTTACAATTGCGGAGAACATCTGATAGCATGAGGACTGTCATGGTGCGGCCTTGCTGAACGATTTACTTAATCCGAGTCACGTTGTTTTCATTCCGCGAGGTTGAATGGCGCCCCTGCCTTGTGTCGTCCATCAGCGACGTTCTGCCCGAAACGAACCTCTTGTGCCACTCAAAAAATAGTGCCCGCGATAAGGTCTCGCTCCCGTAAGCGTCACGATGGAGCTCATATGTCTGTGTGGCTCTCTTGTCAAGCTTCACACAGAAGTTTATGTTTACACGCTGTTCTTGGTGGACGTCAATCTCGCTGCATTCACTCAAAGCTGAATTCACTGACGACTAGTGAAACGTATTTTTCTACATGTAGTGTCGTGTAGCGGCTGCCAGAACAATTAACATAAATAGCTCAGGTTAGCCCGAAAACATGGCGCTACACATTCGCCCCAACGTTTGTTTTGGGGAATCATTTCTGGACAAGAAAAGAAATCAGTATCGAAACTTTACGGACGAAGGTGTATAACGCCGAGGCGCGGTAATACTTCCTTCTTTTTTCCCTTGCTTCACTCCAACCCAGAACTCTATTTCATGTCAACTGCAGGGAATGCGGGCGAAAGTATACCCTTATTCTTTCTGGAAACGGTCCCGCTCCTTCCTTCACGCTCTAGCACTTCACAACTTGAGCCAATAACAGCATTCAGTCTAACAGAAGATCTGTAGAAGGAAGGCAAAACATTTCACGGCGTTCCTAGTGCTTGTCGCGCGAGTAGGCTCCTACTACGTTCATGTTAAAAAAAAAGCGTGAAGGACGGGACACAAGCAAGGAGACATCACAAGCTGCCAACAAGCCCAGTGGACTACACTCGTGCTCTTAATACCCCGGATTTCCTTACAGATATCTGCTGTAAAAAAAGGGGGGCGGGAGGCAGCTCTGGTGTTTGCGCTGCTTTTGACGTGCGCAAGACGCGATACTGAAACAGCGCCATAGCCGCGATTCTTAGGACTTCTTACTGGGCTTCGAAGCAGAACCAAGAAAAGTATTCTTTTGCTTCGCGGCTTTCTCTTGCAGTATGGCTTCAGGAGAACGGAATAGTGCACGATTGCGCGGGCAAATGCCTGATTGAAGGTTTGAATACGGTCTATACGCCCATAATTTTGTTGCAGTCTACCAGTCTGTCCGCTACGAATGCGTCTACGCTCTCCACCAGCACCTTTTCATGCATGCTGATTCCCATGGGCCATGTTTAACTCCTGATGACTTTTAAAGCTGCCTCGGCCCCTAAATGCACTGGCGACAATCAAAGATGTGCAACAGAGTGAGCCGTTAGAGCGCTCTAGACAGGTTTGTGTCAACTGTACTTTTGCGGCAAGATGTTTGGAAGCCTAATCACTGACACTTCACTAAAGTAGGCAAGATAAATCTAAGGACCTGTGGGCATATGGAGTGCACGGTGACGAATAAACCACACGAGTCGAAGTAAATTATCGAGTTCGCTTTTCTACGCTAGCATATAATTCGGCGCCAAGTTCGCAACAAAAGAGCATTTTGTTAGGGCTTCGCAAGTAACACTTTCTGACGGGATTATGTGTTGTGATAAACTGTTCCTTCGTCAGCCTGTGTCGTCACGGAGCTCTTCAGCGAATGAAAAAAAGGAAATATAAATCTGCCATCCGCAAATGATTTTTATTAAAATAACTGCAGTAACTATGGAAAAGACAAGCAAATGTTTACACAGGTTTCTCGCTTGCGTTCGAGATCCTGACAAAAGGTAATGACGCATTCCGATTGGTTCGAATAGAATTTGCGGTGAAACATGCCTAAAAAGAGATTATACCATGACAGCTGTGTTCACAGAAGCACAAAAAAAAAGCAACAAACACGCCGTAAAAAACGTTCTGGCCGCACATTTTGGTGTTGCCGGGTTCCAGATAAACGCTTCACGTTGCAGTACGTCGGAGAAATTGAGCGTTTCTGATAACCTCGTACTCTTGCTTGTACTTGGCAAGGTACGAACGCAAGTAGTACGCAAGCGACACCGACAGAGCCAAAGTGAACGTCACGAGAAGCAGCACAAATCTCTGCCGAACTCTTCTAAGCTTGATAGTCAGGTTAAGTGCTGACGTCGACGCAGCTGTTTGAGCAGAATGCGGCAGCAGATCACTTTGTTTGTCGTTTTGCTGTCTACGAAAACGCCAAAGGCCTCGTCACGTGGTGCCGCCATCAGTCCGGGTACGACGAGAAGCGGAGGTCGATGCGATGCTGTCCGGGACGGCTTCGTAGATTCGGCTGTTAATAGGCCTTTCCTGCCACTGGTGCTGCCATTCTGCCCCAGCGAAGAGAGGCAGAGCAAAGGAACCTGGCGAGGGGGTGATTGGCGCATATTCCGGGCACCGTGCGCGTTGAGGATGTCCAGGAAGCGGTGCAGGTGAGGAGAATCAGTCGAAGTTGAGCTCCACCGCTGCGTCGTGGAAGCGAGGGTTGATTACAAAGAGATCAGTGGGCATGACAAAGACGTATGTTTTATTGAAAACGGACCATTTTTAACCTAGAAATCGCCAGAAAATCAATACAATTATTGCCCCAACCGGCACTTACAGAAGCAGACCAGAATGATTTTAGAGCTTGTTAAGTCGACATCTTCGGTTGCATCTCACAACCTTTCATTTCCAACTAGCGATCGTACGGTCCGTAATATCCTTGATAGCATAAACAACGCGAGTTATAATCAAACAGAAGGCAAAAAATAAGGAACGATCTGACATCTGATGCGATAGTTCAGCGAGGAAGTTGGATTTACCGTCGTACGTTCTATTCATGTTTATACTTTAATGAACGCTTTTACGTGAGAGAAGATTGATGAAGTGCGGTGGAGTTGCATACGCAGTGCCTACTTATGTCGTTTGGATGGTGGCTTGTGCGCGGTACCTCTGGAGAGCTCCTGCATTTCCCACTGTGTGCTTCGATACGAGTTTGTCCTCGCTTTTTCGTTCTGCTGTTGCGTCGGCTTATACTACGTAGAGGCCTTGTGGCAGTGGAAGGCGCTTCTAGAGAGAAGACTGTGATGGCTGGGTAATGTACGGAATTCATAGTGTGAATGTGGGCGTTGGTGGATTGAGGGTGGCGGTAGGTAGGTGGACAGGCCCTTAGAGGTGTGTTGAGGGAGGAAATGAGGAGGGGCCTGATGCCTCGTGCTCCTGGAGGCTGAAAGCTTGACTCTCCAAGGCTGCAGATAGACGCCATCATTTTGGCATTTTGCAGTATAATATTCGTCACTGCTTTCCAAATTCTTCGGCATAAATTTAGTTTTCGCAACCTATGTAATCTCAACAAAGCCGAAGAAAGGAAGAATAAAATTTGCTTCTGAGCTTACATTGCATGCAGTTCCCACAAGCATTCCCATGAGGTTCTGTGAACTTTTCTTTATTTTCGCTTACATTTAAAGGCGAGTAACCTTATTTGTTTCAAACTATGTTGAGCAGATATGCGTGCTCCTAAATTGACATCCCGCTAGTAACGAAAGAGGAAATAAAGAAAACCTTATGAGGAATGCAAAGGCAAAAAACATATGGTGAGGATCAAGTAACAGCAGATCTGTTGAAAGACGGAGGGGAGACTCTGCTAGAAAAACTATCCACCCTGTATACGCAATTCCTTATGACTTCGACCGTATCAGAAGCTTGGGAGAACGCAAATATAATCTTAATTCTTTAGAAAGGAGAAGCCAAGGACTTGAAAAATTACAGAGCGATCAGCTTACTGTCCATTGCCTATAAGGAATTTACTAAGATAATCGCTAACAGAGTTAGGGAAACCTTAGTCTTTAATGAACGAAATGATCAGACAGACTTTCGTAAAGGATATTCTACAATGTATCATATTCGCACTACCAATCATATGATAGAGAATTGCGCACAATATAACCAACCCCTATGTATAGCCTTCATTGATTACGAGAAAGCATTTGACTCAGTGGAAACCTCAGCAGTTGTAGAGGCACTGCGGAATGAGGCTGTAGACGAGCCTTATGTCAAAATACTGGAAGATATATATAGGAACTGTACAGCTACCATAGTCCTCGACAAAGTCGGCAATAAAATTCCAATAAGGAAGGGCGTCAGGCAAGGAGACACGATCTTGCCAATGCTATTCACCGCATGTTTACAGGAGGTATTCCGAGGCCCGAATTGGGAACAGTTGGAGATAATAATTAATGAAGAATACCTAAATAATCTGCAATTCCCTGATGACATTGCCTTCTTGAGTCACTCAGGAGATGAACTGCAAATCATGGTCAATGAGTTAGACAGACTGAGCAGTACGGTGCGTCTAAAAATTAATATGCAGGATACCAAAGTAATGTTCAACAGTATAGCAAGGGAACAACAGTTAACAATTGGCAGAGAGGGGCTGGCAGTGGTAAAATAATAAGAGTACTTAGCGCAGGTAGTGACAGCTTATCCGGATAATGAGAGGGAAATAACTAGAAGGGTAATAATGGGGTAGAGTGCATATGGCATGTTCTCTCAGATAATGACTAGCAGGTTGCCAATATCCTTCAAGAGAAAAGTGTACAACAGCTGTATCTTACTGGTACTCGCCTACGGGGCAGAAACTTGGAGGCTACGAAAAGGGTTCAGCTTAAGTTAAGGACAACACAGCGAGCCATGGAAAGGAAAATGATAGGTGTAACGTTAGGAGACCTGAAGCGGGCAGAGTCAGTAAGGGATCAAATATGGCCTAATGACATCCTATTCGAAATCAAGAGGAAGGATTGGGCTTGGATAGGGCACGCACTGCGAAGGCAAGATAACCGCTGGTCCTTAGGGTAACGGAGTGGATTCCAAGAGAAGGCAAGAGTAGCAGGGGGCGGCAGATGGTTAGGTGGCCGGAGGAGGATAGGACGTTATCAGGCACAGTGTAGGCGCAGCTGGCAAAGGACCGGGTTAATTGAAGAGACATGGGAGAGGCATTTGCCCTGAAGTGGGTGTAGTCAGGCTGATGACGATGATGATTAAATTGACAAGGCGCTGTTCCTATCCATAGGAGCGTAAAACATGGCGCCACGTTTAAAAGTACCATGAGCGATTTATGCTGTTCTAGCCAAGACTGTTAAGTTTGCGATCGACTATCAGCCCTACTTAGTTTTTTCTTCTCAGGGCACAGCTTTGAGCTGTCACTGAAGATATGTAGTGCGTTCATACTTTTCCTAAGGACATTACGAAGAAGCATACGAAAGAAAAAACGTTTAGAGCAAAACAAAAACAATGACAACACACGCGCTAAGAGTAACCGCCTAAGTTCTCATTTTTTTATGGGCCATCCATAACCTTTTTGATGCTTTCCCAATTCCTAATCTACCAACTACCCAATTGGCCACACTTCATTATTTCGTCTTGAGGACAAATTGATAAACACGCGTTTATCCTCTGCCAGTCAGATTGCGGCCACGATGACAAGATTTTTAAAGCCTGTAGCGTATCCGCCTGCGGTTTCGAAGGAAAGTAGTCGCGATGCTCGCCAGGCAACGACAAAATTTGTAGGCAATATAGTTTGCGTACAATTCTTCATGACAATAAAGTTTGGAAGTAAAGTCATGCTAGGCGATTGCTAGGGCACTCAGCTTCAAGAATTATAGAATATTTCTTTATACTTTATGTATATTCTGGTTGCGCTTATCATGTCGAATCTTTAGTACGAGCCCGTGTAATCCTTCGCCCTATCATCTAGGCTGTACGTTCCATTAGATGAGCTCCTACTGAAGTTCGTATACTTCAGCGATAGCTGTTTAAGAGACTCTGAACCCTTCTGGTGTGGGCAAGGTTCAAAGAAATTGTGGATTCCGGTTTTCACGGGGAGCCACCTGATCACCTGAATGGTTACTATTTAAGGGGGTTTAAAATCCCAAAGCTACTCAGGCTATGAGAGACGCCGTAGTGAAGGGCTCCGGAAATTTCGACCACCTGGGGATCTTTAACGTGCACTGACATCGCACATACACGGGTCTCTAGGATCACCTGAATCGGCAGGTGGACAAATATCATTGAACAGTCGGAACTGGACCGCGGAAAGATACATGTCAAGGACAGACGGCAACTCGGTTTCGCGCAGGAAATTAAGTTTGACGCTGGTAATTCAATGACCGACAATTTCATATTCGTCAGTCGTTGAGTACTGGAAGGTAGATATGCAGTGTACATTTTTGCC